>JBBPTC010000191.1:0-29595 GCA_038093955.1 Boletus albobrunnescens
CATTAGCAGCCTTGACTAATAGATTGGACCCTTGACCTTCCCACTGATGTGCTGACTGACTGTCAGAGACTACAGAGAAACCCTAAAAGACTTGGGTTATTGACCTTTAGGAGATTAGGTCGTTACACTAAGCTTGATCTATACAATACCAGTATAACCACTCCAGTGTAATACCTCAACCTAAGCTCTAGCCCTAGGAGGTGACCTTATATCTGCCTAGGGTAGGTAACTATTGAATATATCTCATTGCTGTCATCATACGGCTCTTCTTGATATCATCTGCTTAGTCATTGTCTATCGTCGATATAGGAGAAACCTCTCCAAGTTTGGTTCCATAACAAACCACCTTCTCTCTGAAGCATATCCTTGACTAAGCTCAGTTACATCATCTGTGTCATTTGTAACCACCACCATTACAAAAGATCAAGCTTTTCTCCTTTGCCCTACTATCATGTAGCAGGCAATACCCATCCACAACACCACCACATCATATGGGAGAAATCTAATGGGACTGATGAAATGACCAACTCACTTAAGAGCTAGTTGTTTGGGTTGGAAAGAGTACTAGATATGAGCCAAGCACTAGCTATTGTTGGGAAAACTCCAGGAGGACAAGACTGCCATCTCCTGGTGTTTTATTGGGCTTTATATACTGTAGCTACATGTGCACAGATCAAGCTATGCTTATCTCTACTTACTATACAGAGGTATGAGCTGGAATGACTGGGTATGACATGTGTCTAGGCTGTGTGCATGTGGATTGGGTGTGGCAAGTCCTGAGTGGATGATAGGGGTCATAAGGCGAACATATGTGTGACTAGATGAAATATGTGTGAGATAATGTGACATGTAAAGAGGTGACATGGTGAAGGTGTGAAGAGTGAACATGTGAAGCCATGATATTGTGAAGACATGAAGTGGTGAAGATGTGAAGATGTGAAGATGTGACTGAGGTTAATTAGGATAAGATGATTAGGAAAAGTATAGTGAACTTTGGTAGTGAAATAGTTATCGACCAGAGATGAGTGATTGAGGACTAGGAAAAATAGGGAAAAATAGGGGAAAAATAGGGCATGTATAACAACTGGGATATGACGAAGAAGAACTCCCATGCTAGGGATATACGCCACTGGTTAACAAAGGACCAGACTGGCAACATCAAACAAACAATATTATCGCATAAAGAATAGGCAGACCATGGATAACTTTCAAAATGGAAAAGCCACCCAAACCAAAATAAGTCACAAGAGGAATGCAGCACCTTGGACACAAGAATGACTACACTAGGAAAAGTCCTAGAATAAAATCCACTTGGAGAACAAACCACTAGGTCATTGCAAGACCTAGGGTATAGGAACATCAAGCTATGAGGAGAAGCCCTTAGGAATAGAATTCAACAAACCATGAGGAGAAGCCCTTGGGTATAGGAAATTCCTTAGAAGACCATACCAAAGACAAGGGAGATGTCACCAAAAAAAAACAAATCAACACTTGGGTAACACAAAACCAACAAACTAATGAGAACTACTCACTGGGAGAGACCCAGGGAATAGGAAGAACAATAACAGAAGGGACACCTCACAACTAACAAAACTCACCAAAACTTGAGCAAGATAACAAAGGACCTGCCCTATCAAAAGAAGATAAACCAATACCAAGATAACAAAGGACTTGGAAAACAACAACAACCACCATGGACAACAAAGTCTCATACCTGGACTATAAAAGGAATCTGCTACTGTTGGCATACAACAGCTGGACTAGCACCAGGCCCATGCTATAAGCAGACACAACGCTGCACAGATGGTCATCTGCCATAAATAAGGATAACATTGTTCTCCCCATAGTACACAAGGGGGCGTATTGTCAGAGTGCTAGAGGCTGGCATGTAAGACAAATCAATAACATCTACTGTTTGCATGATTACAGTGATTGTCACATTGTTCTGCTTCACATATGAAGCAGAGGAATTGGGAACTCCTTACTGACAACTTCAACCTGGAACCAACAATGACAACAAAAGAAGATTAATGATATCACCTCCACAGCGAGTCCGATATGACTATAAACTGCATCCCAACTTAACAAGTCCAACACGACTATAAACTGCTTCCCTCCATTCGACAAGTCCAGCATGACTATAAACTGCATTCCAACTCAACAAGTCCAGCATGACTGTAAACTGCATCCTACTCAACAGACTCCAGCATGAGTATAAACTGCATCCTATCATAGTTCAAAATGACAGTAAACTATAGCCAACAAATAGGTCCTATCAATAGGATAGATGGAGACACCTACTGAATAGAGTGAGGGAAGGGCAACAGTGTGAACAATCTGGGGTAACAGCTAAGCCACCCAGGGACCTCTGTTAGGGCATCCAATCCAATCCTCTTGAACAAGTAAGAATCTCCTGGAAGAACTGGATGAGTGTGCAACATACCCTCTACTCGGGCACTTGACGAACATCCACCACCTGCCATTGTCATAGGCCAAGACTATGGTTATGAGTCATAACAGCCTCCTCCAATCTCTGCTTACCTTCTACCCACCCCAGGCAGTCTCACCATAGCTGTCACTATACCCCTCCACCTTGGGCCTGAGATCGACTGTTTTTCCAAAAGACCAGCATGTCCTTGTCCAAAACTGCCTTGGTATGACGGACACTGAGGATCCATTACTTGACGGACTGGCAAGTCCATAAACTGCATTAACCAACAGACTGGCATGTCCTCAAACTGCATCAACCAACAGACCGGCATGTCCTCAAACTACATATCTTACTGACCAGCAGGTCATTAAACTGCATCCCCTGCAACAGACCAGAATGTCTATAAACCACCCAGACCATTACCCAGAACTACCATCGGTCACTCCCCTCTCCTCGATATCTGCCACAGACCCCTATCAGTCTAATTGGATGTGCTTAATTGTTGCCTTTAGCAAGGACTACCCACAGATTTCCCTCTCTCTTTTCCATCCACTGACCTTTATGATGATAGTCAGGATATGATACTCCTAAAGTCTACTTGGGGGGGTAACTTTCCTTCTTTAACAACAAATTGACCTGGAACCGACCAGACAACAAGAAACAAGATCTAGATCAGGCCTAGATCCAAAGATAAATAGATGTTAAAAGAAAGTAAGACAAATGGAATTCCCTTACTCCCTGACAAGAACCAGATCTGCCACTCCTGTCCCCCCAAGATGATATGTAGAGCAGATATTATACCACTGCAGAACTCCGTCCTCCCACTACTACCTGATCTGATGGAAAGGATACTCAGCCAAAGAAGATTCTTGGGTTCCTGAGCGGAATCTTAAAAATGCAAAGTCCACTTTAGAAGAGTATAAAAAACTCCATTCCTCCACATTTCCTTTTTTGCCCTCTTCTTCCCAAACCACCAACAGAAACAAAAACTGTCATTGAAAACAATGTCTTCCATGTCTAATCTCTACGAATCTTCTTTCCTCTCTTTTGATATCACTTCTATTACTGAATCTTCTGTTACCATAGATACCCCTCCGCCTTCTAGCAGAACTACTCTTACTGCCGAAAAAGACCTTCCCCCTATCTCCACATTATCCCCTCAAATATTCGTCCATGCCCCCACCATCCCTGTTATATCAGTGGACATCCCACTCTTTGCCCACCGTCTGGTTGATGATTTCCCAAATAACTACCAAATCTACTGCCTTCATTCCTACTTCAGGGATTCGTGTCTCACAGTCCCTATCAATGCCCATCTCAATATGAGTTCCCTCCTTCTTGCTGTCTACTCAGCAGCTCACCAAGTCAGCTGGCTAGAACTCCTAGTCAATCATTATTCCTCTGACCCACAATTCGACTTCATGAAAAATGTTATCAAAGATGTCATCCGGTAGCTAAATGACTTGATTAACATGCTCTCACACCAGATGGATTTCTTCGGTTTCCTTGAAGACCTCAACTGCTACCTCCAGGAGCTCAATGAACAAGAGCATCCTCCATTCATCCCTCTCTCCTCCCCATATGTTCCTACCATTCTTTCGACCCCGTCTGTGTCATCATCTGCGTTGGAACCTGCTGAACTTGCCTATGTGGAATGTATTGACCATTATTGGACTGGAGGAGATGGAACTGTAGCACTCCCATCCAATCACCCTCACTTCACTGAAGCATGTCACCATTATTATAGGTTAGGACACTTCCAATATGACTGCTGCTTTTACTGCTGCCCTCTCTGCCTTCGATTTGTGCCAGATCATTCTCAGGCTGCTTGCCCTTTTAAGAGAAGGTCTACCCCTACTGCTCCGACCTCTCCCACCACATCCTCCTCATCTCATTGTACCCGATCTTCTTGGGTATCATCCTCGTCTTCTGGTCATGGCACCAGATCTGTGAACTTTATGGAACCCATCCCAGTTCCCCCTCCATCTCGTCCTCATACTCAACAAACTCCTTGTCATCCTGTTCCTCATCCACCCTCTCTGCCAAGGTCCCTCTTGCCTCCTGACTATAACAATGAATACAACTCTACCACCTGGGTCAACAATACTGGATCTCTGGGGGGAGTCTATTTAGATCTCTGAAGAGTAGTTCCAATGGGAGTTTGGAACATAACAGGGGGGTAATGTTATGATTTATTCTTTTCTTTTGTCTTGACTAGTCCTCACTAACTAGCTATGCTAACCTCATCTCGACTCAGACTATTCCATGCCACTTAGCTGTGCCACCCACTAAGTCCTGAATTCCTAATCTTCTTATCTTTGATCACATGTATAATATTGTTCTATGTCATTCCATGACCTTCCATTCTACAGCTGCTTATTCAGACTTCTTGCTATGGAATTCCCTTTCTTGTCTTGGTCTGTGTGCATTGGCATATCTATATAAACCCCTGCAATCATGCTATAATACCTTAGCTTCGATCTTCTAGGTGTACATCCTGTAAGCTAGTCAGAGTCTAATCACATCTCTTTTCCTTTTGAAGTCTCACCTCCTCGTTACAAGTCTTCACTGCACTTTGAGTGGTGTTCTTGATCTAGTCATCATTGAGACTATTGACTCAACACTTTCTTGTACGAATGGCATTCCATTGTTTTCTCTTGCTCGACTTATGACATTACTGCATGATATCCTTCCAGACCTCGACTTGTGATATTACCACAACATTACTTCCTGTCCAGACTCATGATACTACCACAATGTCTATTCCAGTCTCGACCTATGATATCACCATAGTGTCACTCCTTGTCCTTCGACCATCCTAGACTATGCTCGTCCTTACCCAGGCCAAGCATAACACATACTGCTCCTCTTGACCTCATCTGCTTAGTCATTGCCTATTGATATTATAGGGGGAATCTCTCCAAGTTTGATTCCATAACAAACCACCTTCTCTCAAGGAACATCCTCAACTAAGCTTGGTTACATCAGCTGCATCATTTGTAACCACCACTGTTACAGAGATGTTCATAATTGATCTGAGTCTTCAAGTTGAGAGTTGGACTTAACCTGAAGTGTATGAAGGGCAACACACCTTAGATGCAGCACTGCAAAAGATTTTTGTTTGTTTGTTTGTTTGAACAGGCTAGATGAGTCCACTGGTGGCAAGAGTATGGTCAGAACATACATAAGTACAGCCACAAATATATTGGACTTCATGGTTCCAGCATGACAAGCACCCTAAGATGGAGACACAGATTTAGAAACAGGTAGACCATCACAGTCAACACCCCAGATTTCAATGAAGCAGAGATCTCACCCGTAGTGTTGTCATTCTGATCCCCCTCACAAGTATCCATTGAATTCAGGAGGGGTGTTTTTGTGAAAGCATCCGAGACCCCAAACTATAAGTGTTATACATGTCCTATTTTTCCCCTATTTTTCACTATTTTTCCTAGTCCTCAATCACTCATCTCGGGTCGATAACTATTTCACTACCAAAGTTCACTACACTTTTCCTAATCATCTTATCCTAATTAACCTCAGTCACATCTTCACGTCTTCACAACTTCAGCACTTCACGTTTTCACAATATCATGGCTCCACATGTTCACTCTTCACACCTTCACCATGTCACCTCTTCACATGTCACATTATCTCATGTTACACTTGGCCTGGGTAAGAATGAGTGTAGCCTAGGATAGTTGAAGGTTGAGGAGTGACGCTATGGTGATATCATAGGTCAGACTGGAATAAACGTTGTGGTAGTATCACGAGTCTGGACAGGAGATGACGCTGCGGTAATATCACAGGTTGAGGTCTGGAATGACATCATGCAGTAATGTCACAAGTCGAGCAAGAGGGAACAGTGGAGTGCCGTTCGTACGAGTAAGCATTGAGTCAATAGTCTCAATGACAACTAGATCAAGAACTCTGCTCAAAGTGTGGTAAAGACTTGTAAAGGAGGTGGTGAGACTTTGAAAGGAAAAGAGGTGTTATTAGACTCAGACTAGGTTACAGGATGTACACCTAGGAGATCAAAGCTAAGGTACTATGGTACGATTGTGGGGGTTTATATAGATGTGCCAACGTGCATGGACTAGGACAAGAAAGGGAATTCCACAGGGAGAAGTCTGAATAAGCAACTGTGGAATGGAAGATCATAGAACGACAAAGAACAATGATATACATGTGATCAGAGATAAGAAGATAATGAACTCAGGACTTAGCAGGTGGCAGAGCTAAGTGGCACAGAATAGTGCAAGATGAGTAAAGGTTAGCATAGCTAGTTGGCAAGGACTAGTCAAGACAAGAGAAAAGAATAAATTGTAACATTACCCCCCTGTTATGTTCCAAACTCCTGTTGGAACTACTCCTTAAAGATCTAAATAGGCTCCCCCCAGAGACCCAGTAATGTTGGCCTAGGCAATAGAGTCATATTCGTTGTTATAGTCAGGAGGCAAGGGAGACCTTGGCAGAGAAGGTGGATGAGGGACAGGACAACAAGGAGTGCATCGTGTATGAGGTCAGAATGGAGGAGGAACCAGAAGAGGTTCCATGAAATTTACAGATCTAGTACCATGACCAGAAGACGAGGAAGACACCCGAAAAGATCAGGTATGGTGAGACGAGGAGGATGGGGTGGAAGAGGTCGGAGCAGTAGGGGTAGACCTTCTCTTGAGAGGACAAGCGGCCTGTGAATAACCCAGTGCAAATCAGAGGCAGAGAGGGCAGCAATAAAAATGACAGTCACATTGGAAGTGACCTAAGTGATGACAATGGTGGCATGCATCAGTGAAACAAGGGTGACTGGATGGAAGTGTTGCACTTCCATCTTCTCCAGTCCAATAATGGTCCAGGTGTTCTGTATAGGCAAGTTCGGCTGGTTCTAGGGCCGACAAGAATGCAGATGGGGTCGATGGAACGGTTGGGACATGAGGGGAGGAGAGAAGGATGAAAGGGGGGTGCTCTTGTTCACTGAGCTCCCGGAGGTAACGGTCAAGGTCTTCAAGGAAGTTGAAGAAGCCCATCTGGTGTGAAAGCATGTTTATCAAGTCGTTTAGCTGTTTGACGATGTCTTTGATAATGGATTTGAAGAAATTGAATTGTGGGTCAGAGGAATAATGATTGGCTAGGAGTTCTAGCTGGCCAACTTGGTGGGCTGTCGAGTAGACAGCGAGAAGGGGGGATCCCATGTTGAGATGGGCGTTAATAGGAACTGTGAGGCATGAGTCCCTAAAGTATGAATGGAGGTGGTAAATTTGATTGTTGTCTAGGAGATCATCGACCAGATGATGGACGAAGAGTGGAACATCCACTGAAACAACATGGATGGTGGGAGCACGAACGAATACTTGAGGGGATGACATAATGGCCTGGGCAATAGGGGAGAGGTTTTCTTTGGCAGCGATAGTAGTTCTGCTAGGAGGCGGAGGGGTGTCTACGGTAACAGAAGGTTCAGTAATAGTAATAGAAGATTCAGTAGAAAGGAAAAGACGATTCATAGAGGTTGGACATGATAGACATTGCTTTCAACGATGGTTTTTGTTCTTGATGGAAGTGTAAGAGGAAGGGAACGAGGAGGGAAAGGTGGAGGAGTGAAGTTTTTTATATTCTTTGAGTGTGGACTTTGCATTTTTGAGGTTCCACTCAGGGATCTAGGAGTCTTCTTTGGCTGAATACCCTTTCCATCAGATCAGATAATAGCGGGAGGATGGAATTCCATGGTGGAGTAATATCCACTCTATCTCGTATTCTTCTTTGCCATCAACTAGGTCAGGTGGTGGCACAGGGAAGTTCTTCCCATGGATGGTATTTTTGTGATAGGGTGATAAGAGGAAAGCATGGAAGACAGGGTGAATTTTCCATGTCTGTGGGAGTCAGAGCTGGTATGTGATAGGTGATAAGACCTTAGTAATGGTAAAAGGTCCTTCATGTTTCAGGGCGAGTTTAGGGTGGATAATGTGGCATTTTAGGTTGTGGGCTTCTAGCCACACCTTATTGCCTTTCTGGAAAGGAGAGAATAGTTCTCAAGAACGAGAGGCCATTACTTGCCTAGCGAGTTCATGTGCAGAAAGGGCTTCGTTTTAAGCGGCAGTGAGGGAGTTTATCCGTTCTTCAATGGCAGGGAGGTTAGATGAGGCAATAATGTCAGGAAGGGTGCAGGGTTCATATCCCATCATCAGGAAGAATGGGGATTTGCTGGTAATGGAGTGGGGATGGTGATTATGCATGAATTCTGTGTGGGTAATAGATTTGGACCATGCGGTGGGGTTGTTTCTGCAGTAGATATGCAGATAGGTCTCGATTTCCTGATTGACCTGTTCCATTTCACCATCAGTCCGAGAATGGTAAGCCATGGAGAGGGAGAGATTGTAACCAAGGATCCTCCTGAGTTCTTTTGCAAAAGCAGAGGTGAATTGAGGACCTCTGTCAGAAATGATTTTGTTATAAAGGCCGAAGCGTGAGTAGACTTTCATGAAAAAGAGTGAGACTACTCCTTCAGCAGTGCAGGTTTTCTTAGTTGGGCAAAGAATCACCCCCTTAGTAAGCCCTTGGTCAACCATGACCAAGAGAGAATCAAAACCAGCAGAGGGCAGAAGATTGGTGATAAGGTCACAAGAGATCTGCTGGAAGGGACAAGAGACAGTTGAGGAGATGGGAAGAAGAGGGGCGAAGTCAGATGGGTGTTTACTTTGTTCTGCTGGCAGACAGCACAGCCAGAAACAAAGGAATGGACATGAGTAGTGAGGCCCAGCCACCAGTAATTGGTGGAGACAAGTTTTCAGGAAGCCAGGATGACCAGCAGAAGGATGGTCATGGCAATATGAGATAATAGAATGGTGAAGACCCTCAATGGGAGGGATATAGACATGGTTTTTGTACAAGAGGATACCATCATGAAGCTGCCAATCGGAGAGGCAGGAACAGAAGGGAGCAGGGAGGTCTTTGTCAAGGGATTAGAGGACAGACAGGTAGAGGTTGTCCTTCTTCAATTTGTCTTCAATGACACTAGAGATAGTAGAGTCAATCATATTAACGAAGAGAGAAGGAGGAAGGAGGATGATTCCTTGGTTGTCATCATCAGAAGAGAGAAGGAGATCGGGATGACGAGAGAGAGCATTGGGGGCAGCAAGATCTTTGCTGGGAATGTGGGTGATTTTGAGATTGAAATCTGCAAGATCAAGAAGCCAGCGGGCCTGATGATGATTCAGATGCTGGGCAGAACAGAAGTAGGTCAGGTTTTTGTGGTCAGTAAAGACCTGGACAGGAAAAGCAGAGCCTAGAAGATAATGGCACCACGCTTTCAGGGCACAGAGGATTGCAAGAAGTTTGCGATCATAGATGTCATAATTCTGTTCTGTAGGAGAGAACAATTCTAAAAGGTAGGAACAAGGATGTCACTCGCCATTGGCATCGGTTTGAAGAAGAACAGCCCCAGAGGCATATTTTGAGGCATCTGTTGTAATGGCAAATGGAGCAGAAACATTTGGAAAGTGAAGGACAGGTTGTGCAAGGAAGAGGGCTTTGAGGCAATCAAAAACACTCTAATAGGATGGAGTCCAGAACAGGCCTGGGATTACTTGATGAGATCGATGAGGGGGCATGCGATGGTAGAGTAGTTTAGGATGAAGCGGTAATAGAAGTTTGACTGGGTCCATGGTGATCTCACCAGGATGAATGATCATACCAAGGTATTCGACTTCCTTGGTAGCAAAGTTACACTTGGAGAGTTTCAAGTGTAAGTTGAGTTCTTGCATCCATTGAAGAACACATTTTGTATGCTCTTCATGGGTTGCCTGGTCAGGAGAAAAGATAAGGAGGTCATCCATGTAGATAATGAGCCATCCTTCAGCGATCATGTCTCGGAACAAATCATTCATGAAGTGTTGGAATGTAGCAGGGGAATTTGTGAGATCAAAGAACATGACCATAGATTTGAAGAGGCTGCAATGCATAATGAAGGTGGCTTTCCATTGGTGTCTGTTTTTAATGTGGACATTGTTATAACCCCATCAAACGTCGAACTTGCGTCTTTAAGTTTATCAACAAGGTCAGAAATCAAAGGAAGGGGGTAAGTGTCACGGATGGTATGTTTGTTAAGATAGTGGTAGTCTTGGCAAGGGCAAAGACCGCTGTCTTTCTTCTTGACAAAAAAGAAAGGGGACACTTGGGGAGAGTTGGAAGGACAGATCTTTCCAGAAGCAAGGTTTTCATCAATGAAAGCATCCATCACTTTCTTTTCTTTGAAGGCAAGAGGGTAGATCTTTCCGATCTTTGGCTTAAACAACTCATCGAGATTGATCTCATGGTTGTAGGGTTGGGATGAGGAATGTGGTCAGTAGCTTCTTTCGAGAAGACGGAAGCATACTCTTGGTATTCAAGGGGAAGAACAGTTTCCTTCTTATTTTTATCAGCTTCTCTGACTAACTCCATGGCAGAAGTTACTTTGGTGATAGAGGTCAGTTTGGCTAGAACAGAGACACCTAAGGGAGAGAAAAAGATGCTGAATCGTACAATCCGGTTGCAGGTGTAGACATCATGGGCTCATTGAATGTATTCATTTTTGGACTTGTGTCCGATAAACTTTTTGAGATGATCAGCAGCAGCTGCTCTGATCATGGTGTGTCAAGGAGGGGGGTGACATAGATTTAAAAGAGTGTCGTTGGAGAGGGCGTTCGAGGCATAAGATTGATAGAGTCCTTTGGATTCGTTGGTGGACTCATCGATGGTAAGGGTATTGGATTTCCAGTCGACAGAGGGGTTGGCTTTCTTCAGCCAGGGAAGTTTGAGAATAATGTTCTTGGTTTTGCAATCCATGACATAGAAGGTCACCTTTTGGGCTATCCCTTCAATGTTAAGATAAAGGTCAGAGGTGAAACGAATCTGGCCTTTCTTGTATATTGTTTGGTTGATGTTTCAGATGGAAATCAGTTTCGGTAAATGAGTGGTGGGTAGATGGTGTTTTCGGACAAATCCAAAGTCGATACAGGAAATGTTAGTGCCGCTATCGACTAGGGTGTGGGTGTCGACGACTTTCATAATGTGCGAGGGGTCAATAACTTGTATAGGAATCTGAAGAGATTTGGTTTTCAAGAATACAAGTACAGGAGCACACGTAAGAGAGGAAGAGGAGGATACTTGCATCAATAGAGGCCTCCATTCTAAAAACTCTTTTTGAAGTGGACATGTCCTACTGTGTCCTCTTTATTGTCACAGTTCTCCAGCTTTGGAAGATCTGGGAGATCCTTTTTGTCTTTCTTCACCTTTTGGACCTTTCTTTCCATTTTCTTTGGTGTAGATCCAATGAGTTCAGTTTTGCAGTTGTACGATATATGCCCTTTTCGGTGACATTTGAAGCATCGTCCTTCTTTGGCGAATTGTATTTGTTCTTCGTCAGTGAGTTTAGTTTTAGGGAAAGGAACTTGGATGACATTGACATCCATGACATTGGGGTCTTTTTCTTTGGTGTGAGAGTGTGCAAAGAAGCGAGGGGTCAAGGAAGGGTTTCTGTGCATTGTACGGATTAGGTCGGATTGGTCGGTACCTTGTTTGAAGACCATGGCCTTTTGTACCAATCGGTGACTTTTGTTGGTATGGTTTCCATGGCCAGAATTTATCTCATGAGATTTTTGGGGATGCCAGCGGAGAAGTAGTTAATGAGAACGAGGTCCTCAGTGATGCCACTAACTGCAACCTGGTTTTTGAATTCAGTAATGTATTCAGAGAGTACCTTGCGATCTTTGATCCTTGTAGTAGCTAGCCAGGTTATGGTGTCGGTCTTGGTGCTGGCATGATCAAAGGCATCTAAGAATTTGGACTTGAAGTCCATCATTGTTCCGAACAAGTTGTTATCTAAGGTGGCTGCCCGAAAAGTAGATGCCCAAGTATAGGTGGTGCCTTTCTTCATATAGGAGAGTGCAAAGGCGACTCTCTTTACGTCGGTATTGTAAACATCCTAGTTGGTTAGGAGATACGTTCGTACAGTGTTTAGCCAGGATTTGGCGTTTTTTGGGTTTCCCTCATACTCCTCTGGAGAGCCAATGCAGAGTTCAGCATGTTTGGTTGACAACATGATGAGAAGGGTAGGAGTAGGTGGTCTGGTAATTGGGTATGGGAGTGCTGTAGCAAGAGAGGTTTGCCTTGAGATGGAGGGTGGAGATGGTGGTGTTGGTGGTCTGGATAGGGTTAGCAATGCCGAGAGGTCATGCGCTAAAGTCTGGATAGTTTCCTCATCTATAGGAGATGCGAGGTGAAGGTCTTTGCATTCAGAAGAGGTGGGTGAAGAGTTCGAGGGTTCAGGAGAGAGCGAAAGCTCTTAGTTGCAGTATCGAGCATACCATGAGACAGGGATAGGTGTCAAAGGACAGTCGGGTTGACTGCATCTGTTCGAGGAAGAAATAGTGGCGTACTACATGATGATAGGCCTTCTGGATAGCTTCGATCTTTTGTTACGCTTGGCCTGGATAAGAACGAGCATAGCCTAGGTTGGTTGAAGGTTGAGGAGTGACATCCTGCAGTAATGTCACAAGTCGGTTGGGGTCAGGAGAGACGTCATGCAGTAATGTCATGAGTCAAAGTCAGGGATGACGTCGTGTAGTAATGTCACAAGTCAAGTCAGAGAGAATGGTGGAATGTCATTCGTACAAGTAAGCATTGAGTCAATAGTCTCAATGATGACTAGATCAAGAACACCACTCGAAGTGTGGTGAAGACTTGTAATGGAGGAGGTAAGACTTCAAAAGGAAAAGGGATGTTATTAGACTTGGACTAGGTTACAGGATATAAACCTAGGAGATTGAAGCTAAGGTACTACGGTGTAATCGCAGGGTTTATATAGATATGGCCAACACGCATGGACCAAGACAGGAAAGGGAATTCTGCAGGGAGAAGTCTGAATAAGTGACTGCAGAATGGAAGGTCGTGGAACGACATAGAACAATGTTATACACGTGATCAAAGATAAGAAGATAAGAGACTCAGGACTTAGCGGGTGGCACAGTTAAGTGGTGTGGAATAGTCCGAGATGAGTAGAGGTTAGCATAGCTAGTCAACGAGAACTAGTCAAGACAAAAGAAAAGAATAAATCGTAACATCATTGAAGCTAGTGGACCAGGGAAAAGTGCATGGAAGTGGTGTGACATATCTGAGATGTCCATAGAGGAATTCATAAGTTATCCATGTGTAGAGAAGGACAAGGAAGAAGTCAGGGAGACATGGATTAGATATCATGTATTGGTAGAGTGTATAGATCATAAAGAAAGAGTTAGAAATAAGAGCAAAGAAGTTGTTAGCATTGTTCAAATGGGCCATTGTATCTGTAGTGTGTGAGGACTTGAGGGGATGAGAGGAGGGGGCAAAGCATTCAAGGCTTTATACCTTTCTCTTATCTTGGCAGTGTCATCATGAGGTATACTCAAGTCAGAACACGAGTCATGGCATGAGTCAATGTCTAGGCAGTCTAGAGGAAGTCTATCCCTTGGGATATCTGCTATTGAATGAGCACAATATTTGAATAGATCAAGGAAATCAAGGGTGGCCATGTGGAGCCGGCGAGGTGCATTTGGATGCAATTTGTAAAAGTCAGCAAGTGACTCCTGTGAATGAGTCAAGTTAGATTCTGGTTCCCAAGTTCACTCTTCATCGGAATATCCCTGCCAATGAACAAGGAATTCTAATCTATTGGCTTTCTAGCATGCATCCACTATGTAATTGACTAGCCATTCGGTTTCCTGATCTTCAGTGACTAGCACTGGTCCTAGCTTGTTGATTGGTTGGCCTGGAAGGCATTCTCTGTAGAGTTTTACTCTAGATATATTCACTACTGGATGAATTCACATAGATTTTGGTAAATGAAGCTTGATGGCGTTGTTGCTGATCAATTCCAAATAACATAAAGTCCTAGCCATCGTTCTGACAGCTTGCAAGAAGCATGTGTCAATTTCACATTTTCTATAGAGAGCCAAACTTTATCACCAATGACATAACTGGGTGCCTTAGATCTATGTTTATCAGCTTGTTCTTTCATATGGTGTTGAGCTTTCTCTAGATTGGCTTGAGTTTGCTCTATAGTGTCTTGAATATCTTTCACAAATTGTTCTGCAGTGGGAGCTTTGGTAGAGCACTGCTCAAAACCTAAGTGAGGCTGATAAGTATGAGTCACTTCAAATAGAGATTTCTGAGTAGATTGTTGTTGCTTTGAGTTATACAATAATTGTGCAAGGGGCAACCAATCAACCCATTTATCTTGCTTTTCACAAGTGAACAAGCAAAGATATTGTTGGAGATCTCTATTCATTCGTTCTGTTTGTTCATCAGTTTGGGGATGGAATGTGGTGGATAATTTAGATTGAATCCCTAATCTTTGGCATAAGTCTTTCATCACCTGAGAGGTGAATTGAGGGCCTCAATCATGGCCCATATAAAGGGATTTTCTTTCTTTGTAAGATTATTGAGAGGACAAGCAACTTGTGCATAGCCTTCTATGAATCGATGGTAAAAGTTGGCAAGTCCTAGGAAGCTTCGAACCTATCAAACAGTAGTGGGTGTAGGCCATTCTAGAACAGCTTTAACTTTGTCATCATCCATTTTAATTCCTGATGGAGTGATAATCATTCCTAAGAACTCTACTTCTTTAACTCAGAAATGACATTTCTCTGGTTTGATAAAGAGGTCATTTTCTTCAAGTCGTACTTCAAGTACAATTTTATCATGTTCTTGATGATCATCAGTTTTAGTGAAGATCATAAGATCATCTATATAGACAACACATACATCATGCATGTTGGCAAAGATGTCATTCATCATGGTTTGGAAAGTGGCTAGCAAGTTGCATAAGCCAAAGAACATCACTAGAGGCTCAAAGGTGCCTCGATGGCATACAAAAGTGGCTTTCCATTCATCTCCTTCTTTTATTCAAATATTGTTATATCCCCATCGAAGATCCATTTTGGTAAATAACTTAGATCCTTTAAGCTTGTCAACAAGCTGGGAAATAAGTGGCAATGGATAGTTGTTCTTCACAGTATGTTCATTTAGATATCAATAATCTTGTACCATTCACTTTCATTCATCTTTCTTTGGAACAAAGAATACTAAGGAGGTTTGAGGATATTTAGAAGGGCAAATATATTCTTTTTGCAGCTGATCATCTATGAAGTCGATCACTTCTTGCTGTTCTATAGGGGAAAGGCAAATTAATCAACCTTTCTTTGGCACAAAGGTGTCTTTCAGTTCTATTGCATGATTCCATGGTTTTTGTATGGGCATGTATTCTGATTCTATTTTAGAAAATACTTTAGGAATTTATGATATTCCTTTGATACAAGTTCTTCGGGTTTCTTTTCTTTATCCATAAGATCGGCCAAGTGTTGGTCAACCTTCTGTCCTACATAGATTTCATTAAAGACATTCTGACTATCATGTTCTTCAGACTCATATTGTTGAAAGAATGGGTGCGAGTTCAAGTTTTGACAGGAAGAAGAGCAATGAGTCATCTGGACTGTTCCTTCTGTCCAATCAATTACCGGGTTATGTTGCTGTAGCCAAGTAAAGCCTAAGATAACTTGATTCATTCCAAGATCAGTTACTTTGGCAATGGTTCTTTCTCTATGTCCATTGTAATCAATAATGACATCAGTGTAATGTGTGAGGTCACCAGTGGAGTTTAGGGTTCCATCAACGTTATACACTGGAATCAGGTGATCTAAAGGTTTAAGCAGAATCTTATTTTCTTTTGCCCATATGCGGTCAATGAATATGGTATTAGCTCCTGAGTCAAGTAGAGCTTGGGCATGAATGATTTTATTGTGAGATTGAAATGATGCAACATAGATCGGTAAGATAATATCCTTGGTTGGATTTCCTTAGATTCGAGCAATACTAGGAATATCTGGGGTTTGTTGATTATGACTAGTGGAAAAGGAATTAAGCACCGGATTGGAGTCCCAGCCAAGCTCTAACCCAATTGAAGACCTCTTTTGACTTTGAGAATAATTTACTGTTTCAGAACTGGCAGACTGTGCAGCTTGTTTGCCCAGATCACTCAAGCTGCAGAGGCTTTTGCCTTATGAGATTGGAAAAGTGCTTTGACTTGTTCATAGGTCATTCCTTTACAAGCGCATGGCAATGATTCTTGTGCCTGTTCCCATGATGTGGCAGATGCACGTTCTAATGTGGTAGTCACTCGGATAGTAGTGGTACTTGCTTTATTGCATATCAGTTTATGCTATCCTCTAGACCAATGGCATTCACTACATCTGGTGTTGGACTGCCTGCAATCCTTAGCAAAGTGTCCTGATTTTCCACAATTGAAGCAAGATCTTGTATTAGCAGATCGGGTTTTACCCTTTCCTTTTCGGATAAAGGTGTCTATATGTGCCTCATCACTTTCATCATTGTAAGTGAGGGCATTTGCTTGTCTAGCAGGCTTCCTTCCAAATATGAAATTCAGGGATTCTTGTGTGGTGCTGACTCTTTGGACTTCTTCCATATAATCTGAGATGTTAGTTTTATGTTTGCCTTCCTTAATGATCTGTGCAATGATAGAAGGGCGAGTGTTCTTTTCTACAATATTGATTGTGTGACCACTTTCAAGTTGAGCAAGAAGATAGAGTGATTCGAATTTTACAATCCAAGAATCTATATTCAATTCTTCTTGTTTGAGTTTCTCAAGTTCACGAGTGGCCCAATCTTTCTGGTTAGATGAGCAGAACATAGCTGGAAGTTCTACTTCTAGCATGTCCCATTGATAAGGGAGTTCTCTGGATAGGCATACTTCTGAAAACATCCAGCTAGTGGACCTTTTATTCTGGATAGTACGGCAACTACTACATCCAGGGATCAGAGAGCAATGAGGTTGGAATTGACTTTGAGCCATCCTTTGATTTTGGCCCACCATTCTTCAAACTTAGTGCATGACACATCATATTCACCAAGATCAGTGAAGATCTCTACTTTGCGTGAGAAACCTCCAGATCCAGATGGTGGTGGGGTGCCTGTTTGCACAACACTTTCTGCAATTGTGAGTTGATCTTGGAGTGTTTCAACTTCTTTCTTTAGATCCTCATTCCTGTTTCCAAGTCTAGCGAGGGCTCTATTGGTTTTGAACATTGCCTCCTCTACTCTGTTGAATTCTCGAGCTATAGTAACAGACTTTTCATTCCAATCCATTTGATCATCATTCAAGATGGCAATAACTTTGGCTGACATGATGAGTTTATAGAGTTTTTCTGAGTTTAGGGCTTTTAGTGAGTTTTCTCAGTTTTCTACACTTCTTGAGTAGGCAATGCTTTCGAATTACTTCGTTCTGGATAGCAATACAATCAATATGATGCTGAAAGTGGAATTTCTGGTCAGGGGTGAGATTCAGATGTTGATCTATGTTAGCCAGATCAAGTGTTGGTTATGGGGTTAGATTGGTTGGCTAGTTCGAATCTATTATCAAGAAGTAAATCTGGGTGTAAACCATTTATGGTAGGTACTGGAATGTGGCAGTTACAGAGATTGCCTCTTTGGGGGTGTGGGGAAGTAGGACGAGATGCGATGGTAGCTTCAGATTCTACCTCAATGATTTGATCTCTGGTCCTGTCCCTATGCAAGTTATTTGATCTTTTGATTCTTCTTATTGCGGATCTAATGCATTCTCTAATTTCAAGAGGATTGGCTAAGGGGATTACTGGTTCTGGGTTTAAGGGTCTTATGGATTCCTGATATGCTGGCAGGTTCTGTTCAGCTAGATCGGCCCAAGTGATAGGATGTGAAACAAAATATTCAATATGGACAATAGCAAGAAGGGCACCTAAGTGAGGAGCGAGGTCGTAGAGTGGTAAGGCTATTAGGAGAGCTATGAGAAGGTTCTCTAAACCAGTGAGGGCTGTGATTACTAGAAGGAGGGTGTTACGATTCATTCTTTTTTCTTGTCTTGACTAGTCCTCACCGACTAGCTATGCTAACCTTTACTCATCTCGGACTATTCCGTGCCACTTAGCCGTGCCACCTGCTAAGTTCCAAGTTCCTTATTTTCTTATTGTTGATCATGTGTACACAATTGTTCTTTGTCATTCCATGACCTTCCATTCCACAGTTGCTTATTCAGACTTCTCCCTGTGAAATTTCCTTTCTTGTCTTGGTCCATGCATGCTGGCATATCTATATAAACCCCTGCGATCATACCATTGTACCTTAGCTTCGATCTCCTAGGTGTACATCCTGTAACCTAGTCAGAGTCCAATAACATTTCTTTCAAAGTCTCACCTCCTCCATTACAAGTCTTTACCGCACTTCGAGCAGTGTTCTTGATCTAGTCGTCATTGAGACTATTGACTCAATGCTTACTCGTACAAACAGCATTCCACCATTCTCTCTCTTACTTGACTCATGACATTACTACACAACGTCATTCCTGACCTCAACTTGTGATATCACCACAACATCGTCTCCTGTTCAGACTTATGATACTACCACAACGTCCATTCCAGTCCCAACCTACAATATCACCATAGCGTCACTCCTTGACCTTCGACCAACCTAGGCTATGCTTGTCCTTATCCAGGCCAAGCGTAACAAAAGATCGAAGCTATCCAGAAGGCCTACCATCATGTAGTATGCTACCATTTCTTCCTTGAACAGACACGGTTGACCCAACCGACCTTTAACACCTATTCCTGTCCTGTGGTATGCTCAATACTGCAATCAAGAGCCTTCACTCTCTCCTGAACCATCAAACTCTTCGCCCACCTCTTCTGAAAGCGAAGATCTTCACCTTGCCTCTCCTACAGAGAAAGAAACTGTCCAGATATTAGTGCACAACCTTTCGGCATTGCTAATTTTACCCAGACCACCAACACCACCATCTCCACCCTCTATTTCGAGGCAAACTTCTCTCGCTACAGCACTCCCATAATCACCAGACCATCCACTCTGACCCCTCTAGTCATGTCGTCAACTAAACACACCGAACTTTGCATCAGCTCTTCTGAAGAGTATGATGGGAACTCGAAGAATGCCAAATCTTGGCTAAACACTGTACGAGCTTATCTTTTAACCAACAAGAACGTCTATAACACCGATGCAAAGAGAGTCACCTTCATGCTCTCATACATGAAGAAAGGTGATGCCTATACCTGGGCATCTACTTTCCAAGCTAGTGCCTTGGACAACAACTCATTTGGAACCATGTTGGACTTTAAGTCCAAATTTCTAGACACCTTTGACCATGCCAGCACCAAGACTGATGCAATAACATGGCTGGCTATGACAAGGATCAAAGATCACAAGGTACTCTCAGAGTACATTACTGAATTCAAAAACCAGGTCGCGGTTAGTGGCATCACTGAGGACCTCATCCTTATCAACTACTTTTCTGCTGGCATCCCTGAAAATCTCATGAGACAAATTCTGGCCATGGAAACTGTATCAACAAAAGTCACCGACTGGTACAAGAAAGCCATGGTCTTCAAACAAGGTGCTGACCAATCCAACCTTATCCGAGCAATGCACAGAAACCCCTCTTCGACCCCTCGTGTCTTTTCGCATACTCATGCCAAAGAAAAGGACCCTAATGCCATGGATGTCAATGTCATCTGAGTACCTTTCTCTAAAAAGAAACTCACTGACAAAGAATGGATACAATTCACTAAAGAAGAACGATGCTTCAGATGTTGCCAAAAGGGACATACATCATACAATTGCAAAACTGAACTCATTGGATCCGTGCCAAAGAAAACGGAAAGAAAGGTTCAAAAGGCAAAGAAAGACGAAAAGGATCTCCCAGATCTCCCAAAGCTGGAGAACTGTGACAATGAAGAGGACACAATAGGACATGTCCAATTCAAACAGGGTTTTTAGAACAGAGGCCTCTATTGATGCGAGTACCCTCCTCCTCCTCTCTGACATGTGCTTCTGTACTTGTATCCTTGAAAGCCAAATCTCTTCAGATCCCAATACAAGTCATTGATCCTTTACACGTTATGAAAGTCATCGACACCCATGCCCTAGTTGATAGTGGTGCTGATATTTCCTGCATCGACTTCGGATTCATTCAAAAACATCGATTACCCACCACCCATCTACCGAAAACAATTTCCATCTGAAATGTCAACCAAACAATAAACAAGAAAGGCCAGATCTGCTTCACCTCTGACCTTTATCTTAACATCGAAGGAATAGCCCAAAAGGTGACCTTCTATATCATGGATTGTAGAACCAAGAACATCATCCTCGGACTTCCCTGGCTGAAGAAAGCTAACCCCTCCGTTGACTGGAAATCTAATACCCTTACCATTGATGAGTCTGCTGATGAATCTAAAGGACTTTATCAATCTTACACCTCCAACACTCTCTCGAACGACACCCTCTTAAACCAATGTCGCCCCCCTCCTTGACACACCATGATTAGAGCAGCCACTGCTGATCACCTCAAAAAGTTTATTGGACATGAGTCTGAAAATGAATATTTCCAACAGGCCTGCAATGTCTATATCTGTAACCAGATCATACGATTCAGTTCTTATTTCTCCCCTTTAGGCTTTTCCATTCCAGCCAAACTAACCTCCATTGTCAAAGTAACATCTGCCATGGAGTTAGCCAGAGAAGCTGACAAGAATAAGAAGGAAACCATCCTTCCCCTTGAATACCAAGAGTAGGCTTCTGTCTTCTTGAAGGAAGCTACTGACTATCAGAATTCTAGGTATTCATTTACTCTTTATTAAAGAGACCTAGATTCTAGACCCAGATTATTCCGTTTCTTACACTATCACATTTAGTCATCAATGATGTCATAGATAAGAGTGACATATGCCATTGGGCAATATCTCTGGATAGTCATACTAGATGACTCATCCTTATCTTTCTTATCTCTACCTATCTATTTACAGATAGAGACATAATAAGGACAAACAGTCCTTGATCCCTATATAAGAGGAGCTCTCTTGATAGTCGCTCCTCACCAAGTTGAGATAGCTTGTTCCAATCTATTCTCATTACACTTTACTCAGGCCTAGTACACTCTACTAGTCCTACTTCCTCAAAGCTCGCTTCACCTTCCTCAGTACTAAGTGAGTCTCTTCCACTTAGTCCATTCAACCACATCCTCTGCAGACTCGGTCTATTGGATTAGTCCACCTACTACATCTCAGGTAGTAGAGGAAGTGAGATCCCCTGGTTTTCATCCAACCAGGATTGTAGATTTCATTACTGACCACATTCCTCCTTCCCGACCATATGACCATGAGATCAACCTCAATGAGTCATTTAAACCAAAAATTGGGAAGATCTACCCTCTTGCTCCCGAGGAAAAGAAGGTGACGGATGCCTTTATTGATGAAAACCTTGCTTCTGGGAAGATCCATCCTTCCAACTCTCTGCAAGCATCCCCTTTCTTTTTCATCAAGAAGAAAGATGGCAGTCTTCACCCCTACCAAGATTACTGCTATCTCAATGAACATACTGTCTGTGATGCTTACCCCCTTCCTTTGATCTCTGACCTTGTTGACAAACTCAAAGATACTAAGATCTTCATAAAGTTCAACGTTCAATGGGGTTACAACAATGTCCACATCAAAGATAGACACCAATGGAAAGCTGCCTTCATTATGCATCGTGGCCTCTTCAAACCTACAGTTATGTTCTTTGGTCTCACGAATTCCCCCACCACTTTCCAACAATTCATGAATGATTCGTTCTGAGATATGATTGCTGAAGGATGGCTCATCATCTACATGGATGACCTTCTCATCTTTTCCCCAGACCAGGCAACCCATGAAAAGCACACGAAACGTGTTCTTCAATGGATGCAAGAACTCAATTTGCACTTAAAACTCTCAAAGTGCAATTTCACCACCAAGGAAGTCAAATACCTTGGTATCATCATCCGTCCTGGTGAGATCACCATGGACCCTGTTAAACTCGACAGTATTGCCAAGTGGCTGACTCCTGAAACAGTCAAGAATGTATGCTCCTTCCTTGGCTTTGCCAATTTTTATCGCCGCTTTATCCCAAACTACTCAACCATTGCATGTCCTCTCATTGATCTCATCAAGAAATCCCAGGCTTGGGCCTGGACTCTCTTCTGTCAGAGTGCTTTTGATCGCCTCAAAGCCCTCTTCCTCACACAACCCATCCTCCATTTTCCAGATGTGTCTGCTCTATTCGCCATCATAACAGATGCCTCAAAGTACGCCTGTGGGGCTGTCCTCCTTTAAACCGATGCCAATGGTAAGTAGCATCCTTGCTCCTACCTTTCTGAATCATTCTCTCCTGCAGAAAGGAATTACAACATCTATGATTATGAACTTCTTGTGATTCTCCGAGCCCTGAAAGCGTGGTGCCATTATTTCCTTGACTCTGCTTTTCCTGTCCAGGTCTTCACTGACCACAAAAACCTGACCTACTTCCATTCCGCCCAGCACCTGAATTGTTGTCAGGCCCACTGGCTTCTCGATCTCGCTGATTTTGATCTCAAGATCACCCACATTCCCAGCAAAGATCTTGCCACCCCTGATGCTCTCTCTTGTTGCCCCAATCTCCTTCCTACCTCTGATGACAACAACCAAGGAACTGTCCTTCTTCCACCCTCTTTCTTCGTCAACATGATCAATTCCACTATCTCTAGTGTCATTAGAGAGGAATCGAAGAACGACAACCTCTATCTCTCTATTCTGCAGTCCCTTGACAAGGACCTCCCTGCTCCTTTCCATTCCTGCCTCTCTGATTGGCAACTTCACAATGGAATGCTCTTGTACAAAAACCATGTTTACATTCCTCCCATTGAGGGCCTCTGCTGTTCCATCGTCTCATGCTGCCATGATCACCCTTCCGCCGGCCACCCTGGCTTCTTGAAAACTTGTCAGCTCATCTTTGCCAATTACTGGTGGCCAGGCCTCACATCCCATGTCTGTTCCTATGTCTCTGGCTGTGTGGTATGCCAGCAGAACAAAATGAACACCCATCCAACATCACCCCCAATTCTCCCTATTTCCTCACACACCTCTTGACCCTTCCAGCAAATCTCTTGTGATCTCATCACCGACCTTTCTCCATCTGCTGGTTTCGACTCTCTCTTGGTCATGGTCGACCAAGGGCTTACTAAGGGGGTGATTCTTTGTCCAACTAAGAAAACCTGCACCACCGAAGGAGTAGCCTCACTTTTCTTCATGAAGGTTTACTCATGCTTCGGCCTTTACGACAAAATCATTTCTGATAGAGGCCCTTAATTTGCCTCTACCTTTGCAAAAGAACTTGGGAGGATCCTTGGTTACAATCTCTCCCTTTTCACAGCCTATCATCCCCAGACCAATGGCGAAACTGAATGGGTAAATCAGGAAATCGAGACATATCTGCACATCTACTGTGGAAACAACCCCACTGCATGGTCTGAATCAATTACCCATGCAGAATTTGCCCACAATCACCACCCTCACTCCATCACCAGCAAATCCCCATTCTTCCTAATAATTGGATATGAACCCTGTACCCTTCCTGACATCATCGCCTCATCCAACCTCCCTGCTGTTGAAGAATGGATAAACTCTCTTACCACTGCTCGAAATGAAGCCCTTGCTGTGCACGAGCTTGCTAGGCAAGTCATGGCCTCTCATTCCCAAAACTATTCTCTCCTTTTCAAAAAGGTAATAAGGTGTGGCTAGAAGCCCGCAACCTGAAACACCATGTCATCCACCCAAAAGTAGCTCCAAAGCGAGAAGGACCCTTTACTATCACAAAGGTCTTATCGCCTATTACCTATCAACTCCGACTCCCACAAACGTGGAAAATCCACCCCATGTTCCATGCTTCCCTCTTATTGCCCTATTGTGAAAACACTGTCCATGGAAAGAACTTCCCTGCACCACCACCTGACCTGATTGATGGCGAGGAAGAATACGAAATTGAATGGATATTACACCACCACAGAACTCCAACCTCCCATTATTACTTGATCTGATGGAAAGGATACTCAGCCAAAGAAGACTCCTGGGTTCCTAAGCAGAACCTTAAAAATGCAAAGTCTGCACTCGAAGAGTATAAAAAACTTCGCTCCTCTGCCTTCCCTTTCTCGTCCTCTCCCTCTCAAACATCTTCCACCTGAAACAAAAACCACTGTTAAAACAACAATAACTTTGATGTCCAATCTCTATGAATCATCCTTCTATTCCTCTGACACTGCTCTCATTACTAAATCATCTGTTACCATAGAAACCCCTCTGCCTCCTAGCAGAACTACTCCTGCTGCTGAAGAAGACCTCCCCCCTACTGCCCAGGCCATTATGTTGTCCTCCCAAGTATTCATTCATACTCCCGCAGTCCCTGCTGTTTCAGTGGATGTTCCACTTTTTGCCCATCGTCTGGTCAATGATTTCCCAGACGATAATCAGATCTACTGCCTTCATCTACTTCAGGGACTCACGCCTTGCAGTTCCTATCAATGCCCATCTCGACATAGGGTCCCCCCTTCTCACTGTCTATATGGCAGCCCATCAAGTCAGCCAGCTAGAACTCCTAGCCAATCATTATTCCTCTGATCTGCAACTCGACTTCTTAAAATCCATTCTCAGAGATGTCATCAAGCAGCTAAACAACTCTATAAACATGCTCTCACATCAGATGGGTTTCTTCGACTTCCTCGAAGATCTTGATTATTACCTCCAAGAGCTCAGTGAACAAGAGCATCCTCCGTTCATCCCTCTCTCCTCCCCTCATGTTCCAACCATTCTGTTGACCCAGTCCGCATCCTCGTTGGCCTTAGAACCAGCCAAACTCGCCTACACAGAATATGTGGACCACTATTGGACTGAAGGAGATGGAAGTATTGCACTCCCATCCACCCATCCTCACTTCACCGAAGCATATCATCACTATCACTGGTTAGGTCACTTCCAATATGACTGCTGCTTTTATTGCTGCCCTCTCTGCCTCCGATTTGCACTGGGTCATTTGCAGGCCGCTTGTCCTTTGAAGAGAAGGTCTACCCCTACTGCTCTGACCTCCCCTGCCACATCTTCTTCTTCTTGCCACACCTGATCCTCTCGGGTATCATCCTTGTCTTCTGGTCATGGCACCAGATCCATAAACTTTATAGAACCTCTCCTGGTTCCTCCTCTATCTCGTCCTTGTACACAACGACCTCCTCGTCACCCTATCCCTCGTTCACCCTCTCCGCTGAGGTCTCCCTCGCCCCCTGACTATAACAACAAATATGACTCCACTGCCTGGGCCAATATTACTGAATCTCCAGGGGAAGCTTATTCAGATCTTTGAAGAGTAGTTCCAACAGGAGTTTGGAACATAACAGAGGGGTAATGTTATGATTCATTCTTTTTTCTTGTCTTGATTAGTCCTCTCCAACTAGCTATGCTAACCTCTACTTGTCTCAGACTATTCCGTGCCACTTAGCTGTGCCACCTGCTAAGTCCCAATTTCCTTATCTTTTTATCTTTGATCATGTGTACACAATTGTTTTTCGTTGTTCCATGACCTTTCATTCCACAGCCGCTTATTCAGACTTTTCCCTGCAGAATTCCCTTTCTTGTCTTGGTCCATGCACACTGGCATATCTATATAAACCCCTGTGATCGTACCATCGTACCTTAGCTTTGATCTCCTAGGTGTACATCCTGTAATCTAGTCAGAGTCCAATAACATTTCTTTTGAAGTCTCATCTCCTCCATTACAAGTCTTCACCACACTTCGAGCAGTGTTCTTGATCTAGTTGTCATTGAGACTATTGACTCAATGCTTACTTGTACAAACGGCATTCCACTGTTCTCTCCTACTTGACTTGTGACATTATTGCACAACGTCATTTCTGAACTATGACTTGTGATATTACTGCAACATCGTCTCCTATCTGGACTTGTGATACTACCATGAAGTCCATCCCAGTCTCAACCTACGCTATCACTGTAGCATCACTCCTCGACCTTCGACCAACCTAGGCTATGCTTGTCCTTATCCAGGCCAAGCGTAACAGAGGGGGAGTGCGAGATCTCTCTCTAGGTGGAGGGTTCTCCTGTAGGTAATCATTTGCCTTGAGTATGAACCCCTGGGCCTAGTCAATCTCTCTTGGACCTGTGGCCTGCTGTATCCCAAGCTGAATTCCCTCTTGAATAAGCTCACTGGCAGAGCATTGCGGCAGATTCTGACTATGTAGACTGCAATGGCCACTACTCTAAGGTTGTCCAGTTTGACTTAGATGGACGACTAGAGTTCTATATATGGGTTGCCAATCTACTGGCTCCTCTAGCTCCGGTTTGCTATAACAAGCGGTGGAAGGGTGATATTGGGGGGAGTACTCTTCTGAGAAATCTAATTCATATGAGAATTGGAGATAGGGCAGATAGATGGGGAATGGAGTACTTGGCTAATAATAGTCTAGATCTTCTGTATCTAGATCAATAGAGTCCTTGTGGACGGCAGTACTAGGGGTGTCTTCAGGGGCGAGGGTGGAGTTAGGGTGGACTGTCTGCTCTGCTTCATCTAGTGATGTGGCATAATCAGATAGTTCCAGGTCAGAAGCCAGATGTTGTAACTATCAATAGAACTCGTCAGTTCTTGCTGTATCACTGTGTAACCAGTGACTACAGTACCTGTAGATCCTCTTGTTCAAGCTCAATGATGGCAATGTCTGGGATAAGATCAAACATGATGGGATAAGAGGGAGGAGAGGCCGGTTGAGGGAGATTGCTAGATCCAGTGATGGCGGCATTAAGGATATCGATGATGTAGTAGTAAGGTACTAGATCTCAATTAGTGTCCTTAATAGATGTATCAATGATGGGAGCCTACTGGTGCTATCAAGATCATAATGTGAGGTGGGAATAGAAGTGGTGTCCAGTTGGGTAGCTAGTCCAAGTGGTTAGTGTTACGCTTGGCCTGGGTAAGGATGAGCATAGCCTAGGTTGGTCGAAGGTCGAGGAGTAATGCTACAGTGATATTGTAGGTTGAGACTGGGATGGACTTCGTGGTAGTATCACAAGTCCGGATAGGAGACGACATTGCAGTAATATCACAAGTCGTAGTTCAGGAATGATGTCATGCAGTAATGTCACGAGTCGAGCAGGAGAGAATGGTGGAATACCATTCATACGAGTAAGCATTGAGTCAATAGTCTCAACAACGATTAGATCAAGAACACTGCTCAAAGTGCAGTGAAGACTTGTAACAGAGGAGGTAAGACTTTGAAAGGAAAAGAGGTGTTATTAGATTCAGACTAGGTTACAGGATGTACACCTAGGAGATCGAAGCTAAGATAGTATGGTATGATCGCGGGGGTTTATATAGATATGCCAATGCGCACGGACCAAGACAAGAAAGGGAATTCCACAGGGAGAAGTCTGAATAAGCAGCTGCGGAATAGAAGGTCATGGAATGAGGAAGAACAATTGTGTACATATAATCAAAGATAAAAAGATAAGGAAATTGGAACTTAGCAGGTGGCACAGCTAAGTGGCCAACAGAAGAGGAAGCTGTCCAGACTTTAGCACACGACCTCTTGGCATTGCTAACTTTACCCAGACCATAGACACCACCATCTCCACCCTCTATTTCAAGGCAAACTTCTCTCGCTACAGCTCTCCCATATCAGATCACCAGACCACCTACTCCAACCCCTCATGCTCCACACATCGCCATGTCATCTACAAAGCATGCCAAGCTTTGCATTGGCTCTTCTGAGGAATATGATGGGAATCCGAAAAACGCCAAATCCTGGCTAAATGCTGTATGAACTTATCTCCTGACCAATGAGAATATTTACAACACTGATGCAAAGAGAGTCACCTTCACGCTCTCCTACATGAAGAAAGGTGCTGCCTATACCTGGGCATCTACCTTCTGGGCTAGTGCCTTAGATAATAACTCATTTGAAATCATGTTGGACTTTAAGTCCAAATTCCTAGAAGCCTTTGATCATGCCAGCACCAAGACTAATGCAATAACTTGGCTAGCTACAACAAGGATCAAAGATCACAAAGTACTCTCTGAGTACATCACCAAATTCAAAAACCAGATCATGATTAGCAGCATCACCGAGGACCTCATCCTTATCAACTACTTCTCCGCCCGCATTCCCGAAAACCTCATAAGACAAATTCTGGCAATGGAAACTATACCAATGAAAGTCACCAACTGGTACAAGAAGGCTTTAGTCTTCAAACAAGGTGCTGACCAATCCAACTTGATTCATGCTATGCACAGAAACTCCTTCTCGACCCCTTCACACTCCCATGTGAAGGAGAAAGATCCTAACGCGATGGACATCAATGCCATCCATCTCCCAATGCCAAAGAAAAAGTTGACTGAAGAAGAACGAATTCGGTTTGCCAAAGAAGGATGATGCTTCAGATGTCACCAAAAAGGACACTCCTCCTGGGACTGCAAAGTTCAATTCCTGAAATCTTCCTGGCCGAAGAAAACCAAGGAGAAAGTCCAGAAAGCAAAGAAAGACGAAGAAGATCTCCTCAAGTTGGAGAACTGTGAGGATGAAGAAGACACAGTAGGACATGTCCAATTTAAAAAGGGTTTTTAGAATGGAGGCCTCAATCGACGTGAGTACCCTCCTCCTCTTCTCTTACATGCACTCCTGTACTTGTATTTTCAAAAACCAAGTCCCTTCAGATTCCAATACAAGTCATTGACCCTTCGCACGTCATGAAAGTCATCGACACCCGCACCCTAGTTGATAGTGGTGCTGACATTTCCTGCATCAATTTCAGATTCATCCAAAAACATTGATTACCCACTACTCGTTTACCAAAACTGATTTCCATCTGAAACGTCAACCAAACAATAAACAAGAAAGGCCAGATTTGTTTCACTTCTGACCTTTATCTCAACATCGAAGGAATAGCCCAAAAGGTGACCTTCTATGTCATGGATTGTGGAACTGAGAATGTTATCCTTAGACTTCCCTGGCTGAAGAAAGCCAACCCTTCCATCGACTAGAAATCCAATATCCTTACCATTGATGAGTTCACTGATGAATCCAAAGGACTCTATCAATCTTATGCCTCGAACGCTCTCTCCAATGACACTCTTTTAAATCAACGATGACCTGCATGTATTTCATTCATGCGGAGTCATGGAGTGTCTATCCTTCCATTCTGGAGCAGATAGAACTCATAATACCCATACCAGACTCTCAAGTATATAGCAATCTTGAAGTGTCTGCAAAT
>JBBPTC010000195.1:4110-15787 GCA_038093955.1 Boletus albobrunnescens
GACGCGCCATGAGATCCGGTGCCCGTACTAGACCCACTGCTGTTCTCGACGATGTCTGTGGGGGTAGCATCTATGATCAACTCTCGCAGTTCTCTCGCACGCGAAAGGATGCCAGCCAGTACGCTGACCTCGGGTCTTATCCCCGAGTTCGCGGCGTGTCTTTTCAATCGACCATCGGTCGTTTTACTCGGTTTAGCTGAGGCTGGGAACACAGAGGCATTGCCTATGACAATGCCCAACAACTGGATACCTTGACAGCGATCCACGACCTCTCTGAGCCCAGCGGGGGATATCTGGGGAATGTGAAGGGTCGAGAGTGTCGACGGGAATGAGGAGATGAGAGAAGGCGAGTTTGGGTCAGTATTAGCATCTGGGTTGGGCGGAATTGGAGGACCCCCTCCCGGAATGTCATTGTTATTGGCATTGGGGTTCCCGAGGGGAAAGGAGAACCCGAAAACAGTGGGTGGGAACGCGGGATTGGCTGGATTGGCTGGGGCTGGATTTGGGTTAAAATGGGCGTTTCCGTGATAAGGAACCGCAGGGGTGAGGAGTGGTGGATCGTCGTTTCCGTGACCCTGAACATGACCAGGCGTCGGGTCCTGTAGATGTATATGGTCCTGCCATACGTTGACTCCGCCCCCACCTGCACCGTCACCGACGGGAGGAGGACTGCTTCCACCTCCATTGGGTGGCGGGTCAGCGCGCTCTGAGGAGCCTTTTATCTCGCCGATCCAACCGCCACATATGGCAAGGGCATCTCTTGGGGAAAGGCGCGAGATGACGCGTGAAATGAGCGACTTGAGACCAGGATAAGAGGCCCGGATGTCAATGGATAGATGAGTAAGAGGGGGTGTACAGAAATTAAGAGGAGGAAGGGCGATTTCTTGGGATGGCTGCTAGAGGTGAGAGAAATGGTGTGGAATTGGAGAAGGGGAGGCTTACAAATATGGTAAAAGAGAGCTCACGAATATCAGGCGTATGCGAGAGGGCCTTGAGGACGCAAGTGTGAGTTATCCTGGGACAGCCGATCACGTGCAAGCCGCGGAGACGAGGGAGATGAGCAAGGGTGGCGTTGAGGATGGTGGCATCCATATCCTGGGACATCTGTGGCGCGTGAGGATGGTGGTGAACGCGGGGAATGAAGTACGCACGAATAAAGTGAGATGGGCGAGGGTCTTTTGCATGCTGGCCGTCCATTTGGGCAACGCGTCAATGACGCACCAGGAGGGGAAATCGAGGGAGAGGCTGTAGAGGCCGGTGCGGTCTTGGAGAACAGCCATCTGTCTGGACGCGAGAGGTGCGCATATCCTGAGATAGTGGAGCCTGGACTTGTCGATGAGGTGGGGAAGGAGGGGGGGCAGGATTTTCACTGCACAGACAAAGCTACGCAAGTTTGTGGTCGTGCGAAGTGCCTGCGCGAGATCGTTCAAGAAGAGGGGGTTGACGACGTTTGTGGCGGACTGGAACAAGGGGGCCGCGTGTACGGCGACATGCTTTACGTGCACGCCGAGGTGGTCGTGGGCGGCGAGGGTGGCAAAGGGGGACATTTCGGCCTGGGAGCGTTTGGCATGGCGGGTTGTGTATTCGATGGAAGCGTAGAGGGAGGGAATTGCACCTGCGAGGAATGCGCGACTGACGAGGGCGGACGCGACGAGATCTGACCCGCTCAGCTGCGCGAAGATGAGCTCGAGCACGTCGAGATTGACGTTCATGGTTAACGTCCATAAACGGTAAATTAGCCCCTGATTAATACCTTTTCGTCTCACCAGTCACGTGACCTGTGACGCACGGTCCAGCTTTGTTTTTTCCCGTTTCGGACATGCTTCGATCGCCTCCTCGTCGTCGCACGCGTCCTCGGCCACCTCCAAATCAGCATCTCCCATGTCACACTCCGTATCTCCCCTCGGCTCTCTCTCGTCCCCATCCCCTTCACCACCACCTAACCCCATCGACGAGTCCGAGCTTTCAGAGCTCACCGACGACGACCACGATCAAAACATCCAAATCGGCGCCCTCCCCAACCTCTCCGACAACGACGACAACCAACACCCCCCTCCCCGCTCTCGCAAGTCTGTCAATACTTCCTCTGCCAACTCACGCCAGAGACAGCGCTTCCCAAGGAAATCCCTCCACGCTGCCACCTACTCATCTAGGACTTCCGCACCTTCCTCGAGCAAGCGCAAGAAACGCGGCGGTCTCGTACCCGCCCCCATGTGGGACTGGGCATACAAGAACATCGCTACCGGATCACCCTCCTCCATCCCAACCCCCTCTCACTGTCTCTCTCCCTCCGCCAACTCAACCCCTGGTCCCAGTCATCCTATCGACCCCAATTCAGAACCCGGTGCCCGCCCCCCTCCCAAGCCCAAATCAGCCAGTGCTACTCCGGACGCCGAAGAGGAAGAAGAAGAAGAACTCCCTGCCCCTCCTCGCGCCATGGAGGAGGAAGAGGGCGAAGAGGTTGACCCATGCAAGGATCGTCTCCTTGATCGCAAACACCCCCAACGCAAATCCCTCATCCCCCCTCCCCCTCCCCGTAGAAGGGTTGTCATCCCCATGCTCTTTGATCGAATGAAAGACCCAAACGTCCCCACTTCCGACGAAGAATCTGACCAGAATGACAACCTTGTCTTGTTCGATGACGACGACCGCAGTCCTTCTCCTGTTCGCTCTGACGACGACGAAATGGACGTGGATGAGGATGTCGAAGACCAAGAACTCGTACCGCCTCGACAATCTCCTACCCGTCCCACTCTCAACACCAATCTAAAATCTACTCCTCCTCCCTCCTCCTCCGCCATAGACCTTGCTGTTGACAACCTATCGGTGCCTCCCTCAATTCGTGCGTCGGTTGACTTAACCGCAACGCCACCAGATGAAGACGTTCGACCCAGTGCAATACCATACGAAGACGCCGACCAAGACCATTATCCAGACGCGCTTGGTGACGACGACCACAATCACGCTCCAGGTGGCGACGTAGAGGTTGATGGTGATGAGGATGATGATGCACAGCCAGAGGAGCCCTCGCAGCCCCCTTCTCCTACACCACTCGCGGAACCCGAGCCGGAGCCAGAATTAGAGGACGAGGATCCAGATCTCCAACCCGCCCACAGAGCAGAGGCGCTCGACGTCCTGGCAACGATCGAACTCAAGTTTGCACTCTTGAGAGAGTGTGTTTATGTAGAAAAAATGGAGGGCTTGGCATGGGAGGAGGCTTTGGTCTGGGACGGTCAGTATGTCATGTTTTGCGCTATTCCCAACTTATTCACTTTATCTTATCAGGTGCCCACCCGGAGCTCCACCACCTGCAAAACGAACTGACGAAACGACGCGACAAGCGATTGATGCTCGCGTCAAAGAAGCGGACATACGAGATCGAGGCGCTTACGCGGAAGCGGCGCGAAGAAGAAGCATGGTGTTGGGAAGGCTGGGATGTGAGTATAGATATAGCAAGACATTCGTGGACCTTGACGTGTTTAAGCGTGACTTTTTCTTATATCTTTACGCACATACATGCACCTTGCTGACTTTTCAACTACCCACAGATTGCTCGTAGCGAACTTCAGACAGAGATGATTGCCGAGACAAATAGAAAGAGGCGTAAGCTGGAGAGAGAGAGGAGGACAGTCGAGAGGCCTCCGGGAGGTCTGTATACGTCGATCAATGCATCTCCATAAACTGACCTGTCTTCAGCTCGGCGAGTTCCTAATGCGATACTCAACCCCCCGCCCGCGCCTACCCTCCGGCAAATTGCAAACACTTTCCCTCTCCTGTCTCACCTCTCGCATCTTGCGGCAAGCAAAAAGTCATTCAATGCAACAGGAACAGGTCTTGGCGTTTACCCAGTGCTTGATGGTCTGGGTATGTTGAACATTAGTCAATTAAGTATCAGTACGATTGACTTGATTCGCTTAGGTGGGGTAGCGGCCTACCCCGATCTCCCAGCACTCTCTCCCCATGACATAGCAGCCGATCTTGAATTTCTCTTTCAGCACCGGAGGATCGGATATGGGTTGTTCGGGATGGGATTTGGTCCTCCTATGGGCGTTCCGATGGGCGTCGGCTATAACAATACCACATCCGGCTTTGGACCTTCAGCCCTGGGCTTTGGAGGTCCCACGCCAACTCCAGGTTTTGGACTGAATGGCATAGGACTTGGAGGCCCCGCAGAGACCTATCCACCAAACCCGGGACCCAGCATTACTTCTGGAAATAGTGCCTCTCAAATCGGGGCACCGCCCCTCACCCTCGGCACTTCTGGACCTGGGCTTGGTCCACTCGCTCCGCCTGCACCGCCCTCGGCACCGTCACAAAATACATCGAACCCGGTTGCAGGACCTGGCAGTATACCAGGGCCAGGCATTGCTAATGCTGATGGTCTATCGTTCTCGCAGCCGGCGATGGGCGTATTTCAGGGGCCTCCTTCTATCGGAACAGGGCCGACAGGATACCCCCTTGGTCCTGGAGTAAATGGGACGAGCATCGTGATCGGCCCCGGAGGCACAACGAGCACCCCAGTCGTTGGTCCTGGACGAATCCAACGTCCCTCTGGTTTCGTGGAGCGAGAACGCGAGCTCCAGAGAGATAGAGAACGGGAGATCCAGCGGGATCGCGAGATCCGGGAGCGTGATCGGGAGCTGGCAGCGCAACGCGAGAGAGACATGCGAGAGCGTGACCGTGAAAGGGAGTTTGGCCCCAACATGGGACCAGGATACCCTGCTTGGGGTTCCAAGCCTGCAGGAGGGATGGATTGGGGTGCTGGGGACGCGCGGCGCAGAGAAGAAAAGGAACGAACTGAGAGAAATGAACGCGACAGAGAGAGACCTCAGGCCCAGCCAATTGTACCGACACCCACCCACCGGCATATGCACCAACACCCGCACTCGCACACCCAATCACTACAACAACACCCTGTGCAGCCTGCTCATCAGCCAATGCACCCAAATCAGTCCCATTCTCACCAACATTCCCAACACTCTCAACACCACCATCATGGGCAACATTCGCATCAGCATACCCAGCACCAACATGCGCCACCACACCATCATGTGGGGCAGCATCACCACCACAGGCATCACCACCACGTCGTACACCACCACCATTCTGGAACTAGTTCGTCTGGTCCTGATGGAGCTTCTCCGCTTCCCCAAGGCCCTGGCTCTGCACCAGGAGTACAAACAATGGAAATTATCAATCTCTCTGCGAACTCTTCCTCCAAATCGCACTGGAAGAGGGATGAAGCAAAGCTCGGAGGTGGTAGCATGCCTGGAAGTAGACCTTCCTCTACCCACCCGCCTCCACCCTCGCACAGCTACGATGAACGAGAGAGAGAGAGGGAAAGGGAACGTGACCGGCCAGTTGCAACACCCTTTGTCCTCGGCCCATCGCATCACACTATCTCTTCCGCTGCTTCTTCCCCCCGACACGGCTGGACCCCTGGCCCAGGCGAGCCTGGCCCTGCGAACTCGAACGCGCCGTCAGCTCCGTTCCCGCACCCTCCTGAGCGCTTCCACACACCCATACCACACCGTTTTTCTAATCCAACTCCAAATGGAATATCACAGTTGCCCCGGCCCCTGACAACCTCGCCTCCCCGTGCACCGCCAACATCCGTCTCGACCTCACCATCGATCTCTACGATTAATGTAGTACCACCTTCGTCATCCGGACCCTTTCCACTGCCACGCAAGTCGTCACCAGCGCTACCAAAGTTGGGTATGCCGCTCGGGTACTCTCCCCGCCTTGCCGGTCCAGGTGTTGTCCCACCCACAGGGCCCGGTGTGCCAGGCGTCCTATCGACTACGAGTGGTGGGCCCGGCGTGACACCCTCTGGGATACTCACGAGCGGACCTGGGGTTCCCCCCGGTCCAGGCATAGCCCCTGCCCTTGTCGTTGGTCCGTCTGGGGAGAGCAACGTACCATCCCTCTTCACGGCAACCCGGACGGCATCGCCACTGACACCGTATGCAGGCGCAACCCCAGTTGTCGCGGTGTCCACGCAAAAAGTAGGCGTCGATGGACCATGACGGACATTGCGTGTATGGGAAGTGCCATGATCGTCTGTACCGTCGATGGTTTTGTATATATCTTTTTTTTTTTTTTGCTTTCCCTCTCTTTCATTTTGGTATTCAACGTTCAACCCCGTACTTATCACGCTCTTAGGAAGGTCTTTTGATGTTTTTTTTTTTTTTTTTTTTTTTTTTTTTTTTTTTTTTTTTTTTTTTTTCCTCCCTTGTGTTCATACGTAGATCGGGGGGCATCGCAATTACTAGGTAATCGTAGTCAGCATCGGGTCATGTCCTGTATGTGCGACGATTAATAATGAAATAACGAAACGACTTCGACGACTATGTGCCTCTCAAGACTCCATCCAGCGCCAGCCTTCGCTCAAATAACCGTGAGCGGCACTTCACCAAGTATCGGCAAAAATTAAATACATTGCATCAGGAGGACGAGGACTGATGGCCATCTATCAGCCAAGCAATCTTCCCCCTTGTAGAGTACATGGAACGAGACACACCAACAACGCCTCAGCGGTAAAAAAACGTCGTCGCGAGCAAGGCAAGGTTCAGCACGAGAGACTTTGAGAGGACAAAAAAAAAGAAAAGGAGCCAATTCCCGCCGTCATGGTAGATGGTCGAATACATGATGCTGACAGATTCCGAATCAGAAATCCCCGAGGTCGACTTCTATGCTTTCTATCATGGAGGCTGACAAAGACTTGTCCTTCCGTGGGTCGCATGGTGGGCTCGCGAGGGTTGATGGTGGTAGTGGAGATATAGGTCGCGAGCCTGCTACCAGTTGCGGTGCGAGGTCCGGCGTTCCATTCACGTTCGGCGTTGTTGACCTGGGTGAACGAATGCGGTGGGTGACAAAAAGTACTACAAAACCCAAGCCACAAACGAGAGGATAAGAGTACAAACCTGGATGTATCGTTAAACGTCCTCGGTACAGTCTTCAATCTCGCGCTTGGGTCCGACGGTGTGACAACGCCCGAGCCTCCTGCGCTGGCAAGTTTCCGCTCTCTCCGTTTCCGTTCAGCCTCGAGCAGCTCAGCTTTTCGTACGGCCTCCAGGTTCGCCTTACGGTTCCGCTCGTTGACCCTGGCTAATTTGTCTGCAAGTGATTCTTCGTCCTCTCGAGCGGCTTGGACGACAGGAAGTTCCTTTAGCTTTGCCTCAATGTCGGCGACTTCGGCGTAATCCTGGCGTCGCATGGCCAACGTCTTTGCTTGCATAAGACGGGACCGTTCCATCGTAATCGCCGCTGCGCTCTGTTGTTGGTTAAATTGGTTCTTGCGTGCAACCATCGCTGTGATGTCACTCTAAATGATACCTCAGCGCCATCTTTGGTAGTTGCAGGAGACGCCCAGACCTCAGTCATGGGTTGCGTGGCGAGCTTGTGAAGCTGTGCAGCCTTTTTTTCTAGCTGCCGTTTAGAAGGTAGTCTCACTTCGTCCACAGTGCATGCTTTGCCAAGTCGATCGAACTCCTTCTGCACTCTACCGTTCAGAGCTAGTGGATAAGAAAGAAAAGTACGCACAGCATCGAAAGTTGCATTGGAAACTTTGTCCATATGAAATGTCTTAACCGACTTGCCATGTTTAAGTTCGAGTGTTTGGTTGACCGTTCTTTCATTAATCTTATACGGTCGTGTGAGGTTGGCACCGAGATCTTGCAGCCTATTAACACAACACTGACAGGAGGTCCAAGCTTCACTCACTTGTTACCTCACACAACCGATATACTAGTTCGTTATTCTCCTGTCCGATCAAGTAACGTACCCAAGCACCTGCATACTTTCAGCTAGCGATGAATGAGTGTTGGGCTGGACTTGCCTTTGACATAGTCCTCAAACCAAGGCGCCATACAGTGTCTTGCAAGCATGTCCCGAGTAAGTCTGCAGGTCAACAGATCCTGAAGGGTGATTGGTTCGTCGTCTGGGTTAGGTTGTTTAGAGAACATTCTACGATCCTTTTCCTCTTCCTCTTCATATTTGGTGATCTGGCCGTCCTCTTCCTCACCAGAAGAGGTCTCCATGTCCATAGGCGACGATGAACGATCCCGTTTGGGAGAGTCGGTGTGTGTCTAAGGGCTATGAGAAATGAAATTGGATTTTGCGTTGACCATCCTTACACGCTTCTTCTCGTCCTTTGCTTTGCGCCGGGCTTTAAGCTCATCAAGTTTCTTTGACTTCTCTTTTGTAGCCCCTCTTACAGCGTGTTGACCTGCGAACTGATCGTCAGACGCTGCCTTGGGAAGAAAAGGCATTGTCAGCACGTTTCGCTGCTTTGGATACTGTATCCGCATCGCCCAAGCCATTCTTTTGTTGCTTGATCATCTCCTGTAATTTGCGTCTGTCTTGTATCTTTTGCATTTGTTCCTGCCGTTCGGCAAGAATGTTCTCTCGGTCAATCTCAGACATTCCAAGCAGTCTATTCAGTTGTAACGTCGATAACATCGGGAATGTGGTGTCAAAAGCTACGTTCTAGTACCCAGTGTAGAACTCACCGCTCCCTATCTGCATCGTCTTCGTACTTGCCTTCCAAAGGAAACGGATTGACCTCCTGCTCTTCTTCGCTTTCGGGAGCATTTTCCGAGTCGCTCTCGGAAGCGCTAGTAGTGCTGTGCGTAAATGACGGTACAAACTAGGGTAGCAAGAGTACATACCTTGGTTTCCGCTTCTTGTTTCCTGTCTGTTTCGAACCACCACTGACTTGGCGCTTCCGTTTCTTTTCAGTGGCTCCGGCAAGTTCGAGGAGTTCATCGTCGATGTCACCGTCGGAGTCAGACATGGTGCACTGAGAGCACCGAGAGCGACGAGGAGACAAGTTGCTAAATTGCTGATGGGTCATTCACCCGTCCGGGTGTGTTTGGTCTTATTTGTGTCCCGTGTCATCTTGTGATGAAGTATCCAAATCAAGTAACCCGGCGGCAAGGTGTACATAAAGGGGGTAATTTACCATTTATATCGCTTTGACTTGGAACCACATCATGCAAGGGTCCAACGCTCTGCCCGACCTCTACGAGGCCACCATCAGCGATATTCAAAACGGTCTAGAGAGCGGTCAGTTCAAATCTACCCACCTTGTCAAGGTATGCTGGGTGGCTCTCCTTTGTATCCTACAACATCACCGTCGTAGGCATACTTGGCGAGAATTGAGGAGGTGAATTTGAACGGTGCAGCCCTACATGCGGTCACAGAGACCAACGCCACCGCTTTGCGTCGAGCTGAGGATCTCGACATCGAGAGATCTGAACACGGGAGTCGTGGACCCCTCCATGGCATACCTATCTTGATCAAAGATAACATCGCGACAGTCCATGAACTGGGGTAAGTCACCCAAAGTTCATATGCCTAAAATGGTTTTCAGCTCTTGTGATAGGATGAACACTACTGCTGGTGAGCATATCTTGTCTTATGGGTCACTAATCCTTATCTGCGATGAAAAGGCTCATACGCGCTCGAGGGGTCTGTCGTCCCGCGTGACGCATTTGTGATTTCAAGGCTGCATGAGGCAGGCGCCATATTACTTGGAAAAGCAAGTATGGCAGAATTGGCGAGCTTCCGTGGTGAGAGCGTGCCAAACGGCTTTTCTGCTCGCGGCGGACAGACCACCAGCCCGTATTATCCAAAACTCGATCCAAGTGCTTCCAGCTCTGGCAGTGCCGTTGCTTCGGCGATAGGTCTCGCAGCCGCTGCCCTTGGCTCAGAGACAACAGGTTCTATTGTTCTTCCTGCTAGTCGGAACAATATCGTGGGGATCAAGCCTACACTTGGTCTTGTCTCGCGCTCCGGAGGTAGGCTGGTTTCCCTTGAGAAGGAATGAATCCTACTAAGTGCGCCTGTAAACAGTCATCCCCATCTCCCCTCACCAGGATACGGTTGGTCCCTTGGCTCGCTGTGTCGCCGACGCTGCGCTCCTCCTTTCCGTTATCATTGGGAATGATTCAAGTGATATCTGCGATATCGGACTGCCTCCACCCCAGGAATGGCCTGACTACACGAGAGCATTGGATACGAACGCCTTGCGGGGAAGACGGCTTGGTGTTCCCCGAGCACTCTTCCAAGATTACCCGATCACTAACGATGCATTCCACAAGTCACTTGACGTCTTCCGTGACTTGGGGGCACACGTCATCGATCCAGTGGACTTCCCGGATGCTCACGAGCTGAAACAATCAAAAGCCGAGGACATCGTTTTGACAGTAGACTTTAAGCAAGCTCTGAACAAATACTTGGCAGAGTTGGTGAAAGTACCTACCGGGGTAAGGAGCCTGGCAAACATTATCCAATTCAACCTCGCGCATTCAGACATCGAATTGCGCGCACCTTACTATACGGATCAAACTCAGTTCGTCAGTCGTACATATTTCGTCTGCGGTTCTGAGACCTCTCCCAAGGTTGCTTGCATCTGAGGCAAGTCAGGTCGACGAAAAATACTACGCTGCATTGGCAGAGAATTGGGAATTGGGGCGTACCCGAGGGATCGACGCGGTGCTTCAAGCTCATCAACTCGACGCCCTGATTTTGCCAACTGACAGTGCGTGAATAGTTGAGCGTTTCGATGGGTATGTTAACAGATCGATTCTGTCAGGCTATGCGACGAAGGCCACTGGAGTATCTGGTTACCCAATCATCTCTGGTGAGTGCAATAGCTACATGGGTCAATTGCCTTGCCCACCAGGTAACTTTACAGTACCCCTTGGTCATTATCCCCAACATTGGCAACCTACCCCTTTGATACCTGCGCCGCTACACAGTTGTGCCCCAAACATGCCGTTCGGCATTGCATTCATTGGGACAGCATACAGCGAGTACAAGCTTATCGGCCTTGCATATGCCTTTGAACAAGCCACGAAGGCACGCTTACAGACAAGGGCATTCCTGCCAGCTACCCCAGTCACTCAACTGAAGGACGTTATTTCACAGTGAAATCCATCATATATCTACCCGTAAGACCTACCTTCCTCCGCGAATTGCTTCGACACGCGCATACCAGTTCGCTTAGACCGTTTAAGAAGGCTCGGTTCGTTGAATAAGGCATCGCATTGCCTGAAATGGCACCGCAAAAAAGACAAAGCAGCACTGCTAGGTATGTTCTGCAAGAACAACTTTTTTTCTCTCCGCCTTGGGCTTGCTCTCTCCAGCGCGGGTATGTCTCCGCCGGCGTTCCTCCTTGACACGTTGAGCTTCAAGCATCGTCCGCTTGAGTTTAGCCGCCTGATACACAGGCTTGGGTAGATGTCGCATCCTAGACGGTGTCAGAGAACAACACCATGACACAACTCACGACTTACCGCGATATCTTGCCCACTTCCTGGTCATGTTTCCATCGATCCTTGAGACTTTCGCGATATTCGACTGCAGCGCGCTCTCGTGCTGTAATGACGCCCAACCTTTCCGAAGCCTTGGCTTTCCACACTCTGACGTTACCATCATCCGATCCCGAAATGACGAATCGCGCGTCTGCGGTGAATATTGATGACGATACCCTATGAATTGCCTGTGCAAATGCATGTGCAAACAGGGGGGTGATGAACTGACCTCTGCATTCGTTTTGTGTGATACACCTCTGGTTGCGTACCACGACCCTCTTTCCATATGCGCAAGGTTCGGTCCCACCCACCACTCACAAATTCTAGACCTGTGGGGCTCCAATCGCAGCTCATGA
>JBBPTC010000196.1:11197-22075 GCA_038093955.1 Boletus albobrunnescens
GGAAACAGGTGCTCGTACAAGTCCCGGGCCACAATGGGCGCAAGCCCGTCACTGATGGACCACATCGTACCAATCACTCCAGCGTAACCTGCAAACAACATCCCCGCTGCGATATGGACAGCCTCGTCCGACAATCCCTCATCGCCCGTTGCCGTTTGGCATGCAGAGAGAAAGGCAAGCCCACTGCGAGAACGCGACAAGGCGATGATGTCACGCAGCTTCAGGCGGCGTCGATTGGCGAGGCAAAGTCCACTGTCGGTTGGACTCGTGGTATCTTGGATTCCGTGGCAGGCAAAATGGACCCAGTCCGCCTCCTTCATCAGTGCGAGCACTTCCTCGACAGTACCAGCAGAGGGTTCCAGTAGCCTGGTGGTGCGTGCCGAACGTGAATTCTTGATGACCTCCTTGACATGTTCTATCTCGACGTGAACACCTGGAAGTTGGGGTAGGCCGTCTGAGGGTGGCTGACAGACTACAAGCAGGCGGAGATCGTCCATAGGCGGTACGCTAGGGTTGGGTGACATCGCAAGAACGCTGAGAGCAGGGATATATGAGGAGATGACAAAGTCGAATACTTTGTGCCCGGGCAGTGAATGCTGGGAGCCATAAAAACCAGCCGCATGGAGAGGAAGGAATGCGAGAGGGCCCGTTGGGCACCAAAAAATACGCGATAGGTCTCCGGAAGTCTGTTCGGAGACGCAAATGAGCGGATGAGCTGTAACTTGACATCACTTACTGAGAAAGCCAACGCATCCAGGACGGGCTTGACAACACATTTCCACAAGGGAGCTAAGATCGATTCCCAGCTGACGTCATCCCATGGGGTGGGTTTCCCTTCCCTTTCCCCTAAGCGCATCACACGAGCGTCACGAAGGAAACCCTGCATCAGGCTCTGCAGCTCAGTAGATTGATTTAATGTGAAATTAGGAAGTGAGACATGAATCACATGATCCACGTTGGGAAGAACAATCAATGCATCGCAGCGGTTGTCCGAAGCGTTGAGCATGACAACCGGGCCAGAATGCGCCGAAGCACGGAGTTGAGACAGGTCTTTGTGCAGAAGGAATCGCTCAAAACCAGGGAAGCGTCGGATCTCTTGGAGTAGTTTATCTCGCTCGATCGCGAGCGCACGGTGTCTGTCAGCAACTTGTTGCAGAGACTCTGTTCCACGAAGGTGAGCCTGTTCTACAAGCGCAGAGATAGACTGTTCGCGGGTGGCGCCAGCGCTATCTAATGCGGCAGACAGTTCCTGGAGTCGACGAGCATGATCTGGATGGGCAGACGATAAGTCCTCGTGTGGACTGCGAAGCTGAAGCAGCTCCCCCCAGACGATCAAGCGTCCTTGCTCGAGCCATTCTACAGCAGTTTCCGGAAGTCCCGAGTCCAACACCGCTGCCGCCGCTTCCCGCACAACATCCGCACCTCGCTTGAGTTCAGCGTAACGCTGTGTAAGAGAGAGACCAATCCATGCAAGTTGAGGGAGAAGGTTAATGGAAACAGAATACGCGAGCAGGAGAGAGGGATGGCGTATGCGCCGTGCACATGATATCCATTCCCGTGATGCATAAAATCGGGCACTAATGGGGCCAGTCGGAGCAGAAGCAGCATGCGAATACAGGGAAACTGCGCGCTCGAGATCGCTCAACTCCCCGAGGCGGTCGAAACGAGTGAGGAATGAGTTCGCGAGATTGTTCAGACGAACCGGCTTGTCAGGGTGGCCATGAGGGGTGAGGTCAACAGCATCCATGTGCATTGAGATTGCGTGCTCCAGATCGCTCAGCTCCCCAAGGCGCTCAAAACGAGCTTTGAAGGAGTTTGCGAGGTTGTTGAGACCGCCCGGCTTGTGAGGGTGACCATGAGGGGTGAGGTCAACAGTATCCCTGTGCATCGAAATTGCCTGCTCCAGATCGTTCAGCTCCCCAAGGCGCTCGAAACGAATGAGAAGGGAGCGCGCGAGGCCACTTAGGATGACAGGCTTATGAGGGTGACCATGAGGGATGAGGTCAACAGCGTCCCTGTGCATCGAAATTGCCTGCTCCAGATCGTTCGGCTCCCCGAGACGCTCGAAACGAGAAAGGAAGGAAGTTGCGAGGCCGCTTAGGATAGTAGGCTTGTGAGGGTGATCATGAGGGGCGAGATCAATAGCATCCCTGAACGTTAAAATTGCCTGCTCCAGATCGTTCAGCTCCCCGAGGCGCTCGAAACGAGTCCTGAAACAGCTCGCAAGGTTGTTGAGACGATCAAACTTGTCAGGGTGACCATGAGGAGTGAGGTCAGCAGCATCCCTGTACGTTGAAATTGCATGCTCCAAGTCATTCAGCTCCCCTAGGCGCATGAAACGAGCTTTGAAGGAGTTCGCGAGGTTGTTGAGACGACCCGGCTTATTTGGGTGGCCATGAGGGGTGAGATCAATAGCATCCCTGTGCATAGAAATTGCATGCTCCACATCACTCAGCTCCCCGAAACGTTCGAAACGAACTCTGAAGGAGTTCCCAAGACTGTTGAGGCCACCGGGCTTGTCAGGGTGATCATGAGGAGTGAGGTCAACAGCAGCCCTGTACGTTGAGATTGCGCGCTCCAGATCGTTCAGCTCCCCAAGGCACTCGAAACGAGTGAGGAAGGAGCTCGCGAGGCAGTTTAGGATAGTAGGCTTGTTGGGGTGACCATGAGGGGTGAGGTCAACAGCGTCCCTGTGTGATAAAATCGCACGATCCAGATCGTTCGGCTCCCCAAGGCGCTCGAAACGAGTGAGGAAGGCATTCGCGAGGTTATTTAGGAAGGTAGGCTTGAGGATGTGATTATGAGGAGTGAGGTCAACAACATCCTTGTGCGTCGAAACTGCACAGTCCAGATCGTTCAGCTCCCCGAGGCGCTCGAAACGAGTGAGGAAGGAGCTCGCAAGGCAGTTTAGAATGGTAGGCTTGTCAGGGTGACCATGGGGGATGAGGTCAACAGCATCCCTGTGCGTCGAAATTGCGCACTCCAGATCGTTCAGCTCCCCAAAGCGCTCGAAACGAGCTCTGAAGGAGTTCGCAAGGCTGTTTAGGACGGCAGGCTTGTTAGGGTGACTATGAGGGGTGAGGTCAACAGCAACCCTCTGCATCGAAATTGCATGGTCCAGATCGTTCAGCTCCCCAAGGCGCTCGAAACGAGTGAAGAATGAGTTCGCGAGGCTGTTTAGAATGGTAGGCTTTTGAGGGTGACCATGAGGGGTGAGTTCAACGGCTTCCTTGTGCGTCAAAATTCCACGCTCCAAATCGTTCAGCTCCCCAAGGTGATCGAAACGAGTGAGGAAAGAGTTTGCAAGGTTGTTGAGACGAACCGGCTTGTCGGGGTGACCATGAGGGGTGAGATCAACAGCATCCCTGTGCGTCGAAATTGCACGCTCCAGATCGCTTAGTTCTCCGGAGTGGTGGAATCGATATGATAATGCGACACCAAGATTTCCTAGTCCTACCATGTACTGCGCATCCCAAACCGGGATAGACCCGATCGATTTCTCCAGAAGCGCAATTGCATCTTGCACGTCGGCTATATCACCGAACCTTTCGTAGCGACGCAATAACTGCATGCTTAACATCCATGTGTTCTCGTCAGGGAAGCGTAAAGTTGAACGCGATTTCACCAATGGTTGACCACTTGCATGAACAAGGTCCACTCTTCGTCCGGCACATAGTAGTTGGAGTAAGAACATCGCAGCTCGGTTCTCATGACTCCCGGGAGAGCTGAGTTCCATCGCCTCACGCAACAGGGCCTCAGCCCGTGTTCCGTCGGGTCCATCCCGCTGCCTCTCAAATCGCGCCAAGTGCACCGCAGCCAAGTGAACCAGCGTGGTAGGACGGTCATCATGACCGGCAGGATAGGCAGCAAGTGTACTGCTATACAACTCTAGGGGGACCGCGAAAGAGTCACCGATGTTCTCGACCCGACAGAGGATGAATTTCGCCATGGCAAGGTTCGACTGAGCGGCAGCGCGACAAGGATGGTTTGGCGGGCAAGCACTGAGCGCCCGTTCAAACTCAGCAATTGAATCCTCCAGATGCCGCTTTCCCCCGTGCTTCCGGTAACGCGAGAGAGTGCTGTGACCACGATTTGTTGCATCCTCTAGCTTGCGTCTGAATTCAGTGGTTGACTATGGGTATCACTAAATCACGAGGATCGTGTTGACACAAGTAGCCTACTTACGGAAGTAGGGCCAAGGACCCACGACGAGGGTGAGTCACTGCTCTTGTGCCTGCGCTGTCTGACAGTCACCAAAATGGATGAACAAGGGGAGACAATGTCCCCATCCTCTGGAAGGAATGTAAATGCTACCATGGTGTGAGTACCCAGAGCGTTGGGGGGACCCCATTCCCACTTACGAACGCTTTTTGCACTGCGGTCTAATAGTTCTTCCACATTGATTGTTAACTTTCGCAGCTGTTCTCCAGTACCCAGCATGGGCTGAAATTCGATGGATGCGTAGACCTCGAGACACACGGTAGCTGACAGATCCGACGGTCTGTGAACTTTGAGTGGTAACCAGAGTTAAAGGAAGGTGAATTCACATTAGGATTGGCCCATTCCATTCGACGACATCTCCATTCACTGAGGAACGCTTATTTTCCGTTCTCCATTCGAGGTTGCTGTGATGGACCACGATGTAGAAGCAGGCGGGGAGTCGCCTGAGGCCAAGAGTGACGCCAGTCGCCCGGATATCTACCCTGTCCTTAGCAATATGAAATTTTGCAGAGAAGTGACTTTCGTACTCGTTATAACCGTCTCTTCTAGCTCCTTCGTAGGCATTGTACAACACGAGGACGGCCCGGGCGAAAGGACTTCCACTTTGCCTTGCTCCTGCCCTGCACACTTGTGGCGAGGGTTAGAAGCGTCAGGTGTGTGAATGTTGCTCTACTGGACAGTCAGTTGGCAGAGTAGCGGGTAAGCTTCGGAACTCACAGTCATCGCATTGTCCTGCAACGTCCTTAATTCAAGGCGTCGTTTTTTGCAATCTACAGCCACACTATCAGTCGTCTCAGGTTGTCGTGGCCGGTTTTCTCTGATGTCGGATTTGGCGGCTGAACCGGGAAAATGAACTGACTGTCAAAGTATGCAGCAATGAGCATACCTGGTGTGCTTTACTCGCAACCACAGCAAATCGAACCTTCTCCACGTGTAGCCAAGAGGCAGTGTACAGAATAGCTATCGGAAGTTTGCTTGCGAGATGCGTCTGAGTGCTAAAGTACTGCCACGTTGGCATTAATTCTGCATGGAGCAACAACCACCCATCACATTCTGCCGAATTTGCAGCAGATGAAGAGATTACGCACGAAAACATCAGTGGTGCGGTGCTCTTCGGATGATATGTGGATAGACACGTGTACAACTCGTTCATCCATGTCACATCATGGGCTCACGATCCGTCCCCGCGGCGCCTAGAACATTTGTAAGGGATGCTTGAGGTTCTGCGAGGGTCGTCGAGGATGGAGTGGTCGGCACTCCAGAAGGTGGAGAGGGGACGGCAGAGACGAAGAGGACTCTAACTGGTGTTTCATACATCAATCCGGATGCCCGATTCAATGTACAACTCGCGCAAGCACGCATTTGCCCAGCTACCCCACCTTTACCTCCGATCCAGGGTTGTCCGACTCCATTGCATATCAAAAGGGAGAGCCCAGATAAAACGTGAGACATGGATGGTATGTCACTAAGAGCTCGTTCGGGAACCATGAAAACCTCACTGTATCGACGGTCGTCCCACTAATCGAGGCGCCTCATAGATGGTCAGTTAGTCACCAGACTATTTCGTCTCACTGACACGGAACGAGCGCAACATGGCCCATATGAAGATACAGCAGCTTCTGTGACCTCGGTTCCGATTCCTGATGGTCAGTGCGTGGCTGCCAGGTACAATGAGCGTGTGAGTTGCGGCGAAGTTGGCGACAACCAACATTGAACACATAGCCATCGCCGTCAGATCACGGCCAGCTCCACCGTCTAGCATCATCGATCACAGTCATTCGAAGCGTCCGAGTAACCCTGTTAAACAAGACTGCCACGCTTCCGAGATTCATTCAGTGGTACATATTCAAACTCGTCCCGACTCTGATCATAAAGGTGTGTATTGCGTTCGACCCCTTCGTGAATCTGTCATGTTTGCTGCATTGACGAGTACCAGAATAGATGCATCCTGACCTGATGGCGATGCCACCGCATGTCAGCCGCGTCAAACGAACTGGGAATCAATTACAGGTCGGGCAACGCTTTATATTCGACAGACCTACCCTAGGCTCTCGATGTCATGGACGCGTCTTTGCGGGCGGCTCTGGAAAGCCTTGTGTTGATTGATTATTGTTCTGGTAACATTTTTATTCGCTCCTGCAGGTGATGGACACGTAAATAATGCACGTTTACAGTCGCAGTGATAACCACGATATGCTATGACTACTGTCCGTAACAATCTTCTCAGATCAGAACGTCGAGACACGGTCTAATGTAAATCCACCTTCACCCACAGTGCTTACGATTGGACGCGAAGTGAGTGCTTCGTCTTGGGACTTTGGATAACAATCGTTCTAAGCAGTGTCGTGATAGGTCGAGTTTATTTGGGTTCGTGAACCTTTGCCGCGCAGCGTACCCAGCTTATCAACTGAATGGCTTGAGCATAGAAAAGACCATGGTCGCTCATGTCGTCCCTTTATGTCATCATCCGGTACCTGGGCATTTTCCTTGCAATGTGAGCGGTCGTCGTATCTTATCTTCAATAAAGCTGATTTGCCCAGCATAAACGTGTTGGGTACGCGCAACGTTCCGGTACATCTTGAGGCTCAAGCTCATTTTATTTCATCCAGGAGGAAATTTTGTATACATACCCGAGCTAGTGCGTCAGCCCGCCCTCATGTTAATACCTTCTCATACCTGGCTTTTAGACGTACGTGCATCGAGTTTCAGGATCCCTCTGGCTATGCCACGTATTGATTATTTTTAGATGTGAGTTCGGTTACCTTTAAGTAAACGTGTGTTGCTGACATTCTGGCGTCTCTTCAGGTGTCACCTTATTTAAATTCGTGAACTGGGGAGGTTATATATACACACTAGTACTGGAGGGTGCGTTCAATTACCTATCCCATCACAGAACGTAATGCCCACCTCCACGATCAGCGATTATGATACTACGTATATTCGCAATGTATAACCAATCTAAAAGATTGTTGTACATTCTTCTCTTGCTATTTCTACCCGTAGTCGTTGTCGAACTCGTTGGCGCCATAGTCTACTTTGGCCCGCGGAACGGCGCGTATGGTGCGTTTCACGCTTCACTCGACTCCTCTCGGATTCTCTCAGCGACGATCGCTCATTAGCAATCGTCGTCCCACTTGCCGGATTCCAAGTTTGCACAGTCAAGTTTTCGCTAAGCCCCCTTCTCTACATCTACATCTTAATCCCTGGTATCGTCTTTGACGGCGTCTTGGCCACACTTGCGATCATACGGTTGGTCCAGCATACGGTCGAGATGAGACGAGTCCTGGGTGGGTGCAGGATAAACATCTGGCTGCGGATGCTCGCCAGGGATAGCGTCCTGTACTTTATCGGGTGCGTATTGTTGTCCGCTGACTTGCTTCACGACTGATCTGCCGTATCGGGTACGCCAGTAACTTGATGTACCGGTCGCTCAATCTCATTCCGTTGACCAACCTCCCTGTATGTGCATGTTTCGCCCAACCGTCGACGCGCGTTTCGATGGGTATTGTTCTGATGCATCACCTTTTTTCCTTCTTTCTTTTGGCTTGTAGCCCATATACAAGACGGTCGCCCAAGCGTTCTCTGCAGTCGAACCATTCGTACTTCCTCCACGACTCGTCGTCAGCTTTCGCAAATACCACGCGCACGTTGTGGCTGAATCCAGCTCGGGGAGATTGACAGAGAGCACGATGTTCCGATCAGGAGATTCAAGTGGTAATAGGGATTAAGTAGTGAGGAGGGCGTCTGGGTACATACGTGGTCAAGGCTTGATGCTGAAGACTGCATCGACCGACGTGGTCTGAAACGGGCGTGGATCGTATAATCGATATTTATATGTCTAGTGTAAGGCTCCCACGTAGTAGTGTTATCGATGGCGAAGAAGCTGGATCTTCGTATTGTGCAAACGTGCATCTCGTTATGCTCTTCGACTGTATACTCTCCCCCCAGCAGTACGAGGCGGGGGGGACTTGGGAAAGAAGGAAGACACGGTGTCCTAGTAGTAACATAATCAATGTAGTAAATTAAGGATCAAAAGTCCGATTGTTGCTAATTTTGGAGGCGTGGAAGCACTGCTCGCTAGTACTCTCTGCCTTTCTACTTGCCAGTACGTCGGCAGACCTACTCACGAAATATTTTGGTTGCCCAAACTGCAGTATTCATCGGTTCTGGGATATCTGGCGCGTCCTTTGCTAGGACCTTGCTTAACATTGACCAGGAACGAAATGATAACGTCCAAGTCCCCGCGTCGGTAACATGGACGTGAGGGACGTCCAACGCACGCCAGAGACGCCGTCTTGAATACCAGTGATCACATGGTGATTGTGATGTGAGTACACAGGTGTCGGTGTTATCCAAGCACCGATGAGCCGCTATGAATACTCGGGCCCAAACGTTTCTTGGTATGACTTTCCAAGCTCCTACTTCCTTGTTCCACGCATGATAACGACCAGACTACTCGCTGGACAGATACACATCTGTCTCATTCTCTTTTCCACATTCGCTCTCGCTGCGCTTCAGAATGTAACTGTCGATGATGCTGCTTTGACCGGCGCCGTTGTACCCCAATATCTGCCCTCTGAGTCAGCCTGGCACCAGGGTAATAACTGTACGGTGTGCGCGGCTCGACCAGATCCCGCAATGACATACGATGGCACATGGCATGACACTACCTTTTATCCAAATAAGACATTTCCAAGCTTCGAGTTTTCGTTCGTTGGTCCGTCCCTCGACCTTGAATTTACATTTCCGCGTTTATGAGACGGGTCACCCACAGGAAGTGCTCTATACATATATTTTATCATCGCGAATTCTCCCAATCCCCTCCTCCAAAATTCACTCACATCTGTGAACTTCACCCTGGATGGGGTCACTTTACCGGCGTATATACACCCCTCAATGAAAACAGACGGCGATTATCAGTACAATATACCGATCTTTTCTGACGACTCCCTTACCTTCGGCACGCACAGTATGTTAGTTCAACCTGTCGAACCTCTCGATATGGAAAACCACTCGATCTTGATGCTATTTGACTATTTAATTTATACGTGCGTGCTTTGTCTCATCTTCCAGTAGCCCATTCTCATGGGGGTTGCGTTAGCACGGACACGGATAGCGTTTCGATGACTTCCACGCCGTCAGTAACTTTGGGCTTGTCACCATCCTCAACCCCACTGGCACCATCAGGCACATCTTCGGGACAAGGGCTCTCGCCATCCTCAACCTCACTGGTACCACCAAGCACATCTTCGAGAGAAAGCCTCGGGGATATTGTTGGCGGTACAGTTGCAGGTGTTAGTGCCATCGTATTAGTGGCCGTCTCACTATTATGTTATCGGCGATATAAGAGACGCGTTGGTGGTCCATCTCGTGTGGCGGAGCCTGTGATGGATCCATTTCTCTCTCCTCAGACGGTTTCGACGCCTTTTCAACAAGTCAGCTCGCTGCCGATTCACCAGACGCCAGTCAGCTTTTCTCCCGCAGAGGTGCGAAAGTGAAGTTGACATTTCACTTGGTTTCCTCAAAGCCTTTTTTTTTTTTTTTCTTGATAGCTCCGATCAGGAAGCAAAACAAGTATGAGTGCGTCACTCGCGACCGTGCAACCTTCAACTCCCCCTGCTGCCAATTCCACTGTGTCCGGGACTTCATCTAATACTGTCACCACTCTCCTTGACCAGATTGGATCGTTAAGGGGCGAGGTTGCCCGTCTTCGTGAACTTCAGGATCAGGACCGAGATCTCCCTGGGTTTGGATCGGAGGCGCCACCTGAATACTCATCAGGCCAACGTAATTAGATGTGATTATGTTCACATTGATCCGTCCCAGATGTAAGTTCGATTTTGTTTGAGTGTGTGTCGGTGACATTCTGGCGGCCCTCCAGATATCAATCCGTCAACTGGGAAGGCTATGTACTGGAGAGTGCGTTCGACCGCCTACCCCCGCTACGAAACGTAACGCCCATTTCCATGATCAGCGATTATGGACCTGCGGATAGTCGCAATGTATAATCAATCTAAATGACCGTTATACATTCTTCTCCTGCCTATGCCTACCTGTCGTCGTATTCTAGTTTAACCTATGGAACGACGCGTGTGGTGCGTTTCTCGTTTCGCATGGTCGCTTTCAAAGCATTCGCGCAACGGATGAAAGGAGGATGGCGTGTCAGCGAGAACGCTGAAGGTAGTACATGCATTGATTTCACGGAAAACGATCAAGTGCGAACGGCAAGAGGCAACGGAAAATTTGTTGACGACGACACCGCGCTTGCCTCCAATATATTCCATGGTTTCTTTGAATCGCTCCCCCAGTCTGGGTACACGTCAAAATGAACTGCACACACCAGAATGGTCTTGATGAGGCCGGATGCATTCAAGCTGATGGAAGGTGCGCCGGGATGAGAGATGGATGGTATTAGCGCCTACATATGACTCGCACGTTCAAACATCCAGAACAGGGGTTCAAAGAAATACGATTAGTGTTCCGTACCGGGAATCGTCGACAAGTTTTTGCTGGATGTCAAGCGTAGAGTGCCAATCATTCACCTTGTGTCCAACGTCGTAGGGAAGCTCCAAGGTTGCTTCGTGGACTTGGCGGTCGGGTCGTTGGCACAGAATTAGGGCAAACAAAAACAATCATCGTGGCCATGAAAGTACGGTA
>JBBPTC010000197.1:10788-24546 GCA_038093955.1 Boletus albobrunnescens
TTTGAAAGTTTCAAGGGCACGGCGGTGTTCTTCACGCACCAGAAATTGTGTAGAACGTACGGTCGGGGCAATCACCTTGATCGCTGTAAGATGTTCGCCGAAGTCAAGGTAGTCCACAATGTGAGATTAGTTTGTCCCAGCATCAGATACATCGCGATGACTGTTTTTTGAAGATCGTTAGATCCCCCCGGACTGCGTTTTCGAGGCTCGTCAATAGGGTCGCGTTGTCAAATACTGTGCTCGACATGGAGTACTTCAAGTTGGATGCCGGCTTTCAGTGGTGATATTCTGGATGCAATAGCGGAGACGGATCGCCCTTTGGATAACAGTCTTCGGCATGGTCTGGCTTGAATTCGGCGGCCTTGCCTAAGTGAAAGGTGATGTCCATATACAAATGCTGCACGTCCCCCGCTCACAAGTGACCCGCCGCGTTGAGTCCAGAAGAGACGCATCCTAACTGTAACCACGGGTGAACTAGCAGCTGACCTACATGCTCTCACTATACAAAACGCACTCCTGCAGGCTCGATATTACCATACAAAAACAAATTTTCATCCCTCGCAACTCACTCTTCAAGGATGCAACAAGACCTTGGTGTATCCATCCACCCTCTTATCGAATTTGTCGTACGCTGTTGCGGCATCGTCCAACGGGAGGTTGTGGGACACAACGAACGAAGGCTTTGCCTTTCCAGAGATAATGAGGTCGCGGAGGTAGCGATTGTACGCCTGCCAATGGGTAAGCGATGATCCGAAGGAGCCAGAAGAGGCACGTACCTTGACATTACACTGTCCAGTCCCAATCCGCAGTCCCTTTTCAAAAAGCTTGCCTGTGAGGAAAGCAATGGCTCTCAACCTCGGAGGGTTTCAATAGGGCTAGTAACTCACCAAAGGGGAATGATATGTAGCCGCTGGCCACAAGAGTTGATAAGTATACACTCGGTACAAGTAGTGATTTCAACGTACTTGGCTGCGGCAGAGTCTGGTGCTCCAGGATCGTTGGGTACATACAACCCTGGGATGCCAAGGCCACCGGTAGGGCGTACAACATTAATCAACGCCTCCAAAACCACATTCGGTTTCTCCGTTTTGCCATCGCCAGTTGTTGCCTGGTACCCCACGGCTAAAGCGGCCGCATTGAGAATGAAATCTAGGTCCGGAGTAGACACGTACCATCTACCCCCCTGTCGACGTCTCTCCTGGGGTCCCACTTATGTGAGCTACGTCGCGTGTCCGCATCAAACGAGAGAAACTTGCCCGCCTCTCGATGCTTTAATTAATTCCACTGGATTCCCCTTTGAGAAGTCAATCGGAACGCATCCAATCTCCTTCGCCTTTTGGAGTCTTTCAGGGACACGATCAACGACATACACTTCGGATGCTCCCCTCAGAATGGCAGAATAGGCCGCCATGAGCCCAACAGGGCCTGCACCAAAGACAGCAACGGATTCACCAGGGCGGAATCCCTAAAAGAGACATATGCATATGTATGCCGCATACTAGGAGTAGGAAGTGAAACACACAGAGAGCTCTACACCATGCCATCCCTAATTTTTATGTCAATGCGGGTTATGTCAGGTTAGAACACACACACGGTGGGAAAGATATCGGCTAGCAAAGCAAAATCTTCCTCGTGTTCTATCCCAGGAGGCAGCTTGAGAGCATTGAAATCCGCGAAGGGAACTTTGACATATTCCTGAGACACGCAACCTGAATCCCAGGCAGTGAAAATAAATATTCCATGACTTACGGCTTGCCCCCCCTGATAAGGGCCCATCGCGACGTACCTAATGAAACCCACGGTTGATTTCCAGCGACACTTGATGGAGAAGAAATATTACCCATACGCCCTTGAGTTCGGCGAAGTCAGATGATCCCCAACGACAATTTATATAAAACACTTACCCTCCTGCCTAAACCCACGTCATCGGTTCAAAGTGGCAAGTATAACCAGGTAGCAGACTTACGAAGCCAGGATTTACGATCGTACAAAATGCCGACCTCCCTTCCTCACAGTTCAAGCAACGACCGCAAGCAACATTGAAAGGCATCACAACGCGATCACCCTTTTTAAGAAGCTTTAAGGTTAATACCGGTGGTGAATCAGAACATGCCACATAATGGGATATGAATATTTGCACTCACGGTCACACCAGAACCTACTTCCTACATGTTTAGGTTTGTAAGCGATCCACGGAACTGGAGGGACGGAGTTACATCGACGATACCCATACTAGCATAGATTAAGGACCAATCGATAAAAGTGGCCCATGGACCAGAAACAGACTTACTTCTCGTGTCCAAATACAATACCAGCCTGTGCGGCCGTACGTCCCTCGTACATGTGCAAATCACTGTCCATGAAACCTCGATTAGTCCCTTATCGCCGTGACGGTGGCAGAGGTGGACGTTAAAGTGAACATGACTTGCCTCCCGCAGATGCATGTCGTTGTCACTGTAAAGGTACGAACTGTGAGCAAGTACCATGGTACTGCAAAGTAAGAATAGTGCACACCTTTGACGATGATGTCGTCGGGGTGGGTAATGAGAGGCTTTGCAACCTCCTTGACCGACACCGAAAGGGGCCCATCGTACACGACTGCGCGCATGATTCAAATATTGAATGTAAGCTGTCGAGCTAGTCAACATGACATGAGGTAGACACGATGTTATGGAACGAACAATACACGCTGACAAGGGTTCCAAAATGCTCCCAGCTATTCTACTTCCATGCGGGCTTGAGACTGATGCATTTTTATATTGTCGCCAACGGGGGCCCGGGGTCCGGTTCACCGTCGTCGTTCGCACGCAGCAGCACCTGACAAGAGCCCTGTGACCTTGACCTCTAGGCGAGTTCGCAAAGCAAGCCCCGTTGTGGCGAAATGAGAGACATCGTGAGCCAAACAAATGGACGCGTCTGAGAGTGAGACGCGTCTGGTTGAGATCACCACGTCTTGATGAGCGACCAATCCCCCAGAACCAACGCCGCGCGTCTTCCAGCTTTCGTCGGACGCATTGTGCGACTGCCGTGCAAAGTGCTTAGCGTGAGTTGCATACTGCTTGCCAGATTTTAAGTCTCCATAGATCGGCCCTTAGCAATACCCAGGGAGTGCCATCGCCGAAGCGTGCGATGGGGGGCAGGTCAAGATACAGATGGCTGAAGTACGTCTGACTCTGTAGCTGTCAGATAACCAGCTCATACTCCACCCAGAACGACCGGTTAGAGGGGACGTTCTTCGAGATCATCGGTAAGGTGCTCGACGAGTCCACCATCAAGCTCTTGCGAGCCCTCAACTTGGACTCGGACAAAGAACTTGGTGAGCCATACCACCTCGCATCCCCGCTTGTCACTGACCACACACCAGACATGAGCCTGGTCAACGATGTTATTGAGCTGACCTTTGATCCAAAATTCAAGAAAATATTCCCCTCCTAATCGAACTGCCTCACATGGGTCACCCTTCACCTTCTCAGTCATAAAAAAAAAAAAAAAACAGTTACTCCGACCGACCAATGCCTGCCTTCCGCATCTTCTTGTCATGCTCCCTCTTCCGACCGCTAGATTTGTGCCTTTCCTTGAATATTCGCTCGCGTGCAATATCTTCTTTCTTTTCCCCTGGTCCGCTTCTTCTACCGCCATCGCCGCCGCCGCCACTACCACCTCGTCCCCTGCCCCTACCCCTACCTCTGTCCCCGCCCCGTTGTCCACTGCCAGGCCGATCCCCAACACCTTCAGCAGTCGGTATACTCTCGATCCTATTCCCAGAAAATTCATGCTTCTGCAATATCCGTTCTTTCTTGGGCTGGCATAATGCATGTACATATGAATAGGAATGTATCCATACAAAATCACTCACATTTCTCTCCAACATGATCCTCCAGCCCTCGATTTGTTCATCTGTCCAGCCTGGTCAAGGCATATTATTAGTATAGTTTCAGGGGCGATCTTACAGGAGTGATCATTACCTGTTTGTTGCTTGAGGTCGGCCCGCGTCTTGCTTCTCCGTGTCTCAGCACCTCGGTCAAACAACTTGGGATCTCGGATGTAAGCCAGTTCTAATATCGTCTCTGGCCTGATTGGGTCCACTTCATCATCACCACTGTCCTCTCCATCACATAGAATCTTGACGGTGCTTGCGCCAGCTTCGTCGAGGTTATCGTCTAGGTCCATCACGTCGAGCGCTTTGGGTCGTCCAATCTCCTCGTCAGAATCCGCCGACATGCACTCAGTCAATCGAATGATCTCTGCTTTCATCCGCGCCTTTTCTGCTTTATCCTGACCTAGTGAGATTCCGTCTAGCCTATATGCGAGGCATCAGCGTTCCATGAGGACGCTAGAGATCCCTCGACATCTTACATTTTCTTTCCGACACGTATGCGGCTCAGATCCATGTCATCTTGGTCGAACACGTTCCTTCTCTCCATAGGAGTATCCGTCACGGAAACGCTAATCGTGATGCTCTCATCTCCGAGTGCATCCTCCTCGGGAGCTGTTCCCTCCAACAACGCCTCAATCACTCTTTCTGCGTTGCCACGGTACGAGGGATGCGTGAGCAGCTTGCGAACGTACTCGGGCGAGTGATCGGGTAATATTTCCAATACCTGTGACACTTGCGCGTCGAGATCGGCGTCGTGAGATGGGGTGGGCTCGGGAACAGTCGCCTTTGCTTTCCCCTTGTTAGTATATGCCGGCTGTGCGGTTGTAAATGCGGGGCTGGAAGCTCCCGGAGCGGTTCCAGATGAACGAAGGAGAAGCCTGAGCGCGCCTGGATCGATGGGACTTCCATCCGACCGCGCAACATCAAAGGAACGTAGAGTAGACTCCAACAGCTCCATCCGCGCGTCGTCGCGTGATGCATGGCGCAACGCAGAAGATAGAGTCTTGCTCAGTTCATACGCGTGGTGATAATCCACGACGAGCGATCGATCGAGGAACGGAACAGCGTCAGCAGGTGCTAGAGCCGCAGATTGGGGCGACATGTCCAGCAATGCGAACACGATCCCGAAGGTCCGATCTGCTTCTGCCGCGAGCTCCATCTCAGAAGCTGTGTAGATATCCTGCACCATCGTCGTCACGATGAGGTGAAAGGCATCGATAACGTCCACTTTGGTGTCAAGCCATATTTTCTCCCAGTGATCGAGCTGACGGTTAGCGACGCCTATTCGGATGCCGCCGTACGAGCGTGAAATGGCGGCGAGGCCGTCGTCATACGCGCGAGCTAGTGCCAAGAGGAAATCCTCGTCGTGTGCAAATGGACGGACGAGGTCTGATGGACTGGGACGGAGAAGGCTCGTCAAGCAACGGGCCGTTTTCCGGAGACCATATAATCCCGAAGATCTGGACGTGGACAGCAAGGACGTGAACGCGGGAACAACCTCCGAGGCGAACGTGGCAGGCAATTTGGGTGTCCCACCGAGGGCTGCAGACAAGATCGATCTCAAGCGGGCGTTCCTAGTCGGAAAGGCAACGCAGAGATCAAGTAGAGTTTTGAGCTCAAGTCCTGGAGCGGAGGAAGCGAAGCTTTCTGCAAGAAGAAGGACACCATGACGCAAACGATCGACATGCTTTACTGGCTCGTTATCCCAGATGAGTGTTTCGAGGATCTGTTGTGCCGCATCGCGAGCGTAGCTGGATACGAAGGCACGGGTAGGAGGTGTATCCTGTCCCGCCGGTGATGATGCGACTACTTGTGCAAGTGCATTCGAGAGATTAAAATGAAACTGTGCTAGTTGGGATGGAGTGAATCCCTTTCTTGCCTGAGTTGAAGGATAAATTGGAAGTGGTGCAAGGGTCCCCATGAAAGAGTCTCACGCTTGGAATATCAGGCCTATGGGGATGAGAGCAACACAAGAATATGTATATTGTGACAACAGCTGGATGTCGTCCAGACAGGGTGGTTGTTTGACACTGTTTGGCAAAGGCATTGGTTCCTAACACTCGCAAATAACTAACAGACGTGCTCAATCCGATCGCTCTTGTCAGCCCTTGGCCCGAGATCTCGCCCAACCGTTCTCTCAAATACCTCCAGCATAAACGTGAAGAGGGACCTTGTAAGAGCTGCATCCCAACGTCCCTTTGAAGATTCGTCTCGAATAAATGCATGTTGGGCTTGTACCTCCAGAAACTGGGCAAACCTATTAGTGAGTGCCTTGTCTTGTCGACGAACACATCAAACTATACGGACAGAACATGCCACGTTGGCGTCTTCGAGCGTCTTCCTAATGATATCACGGCCCGCACGTGGTACATGCGTATCCTCCACCACACAATCAGCTACACGTCATCCGTAGAGGTGGTACATGCCTGCTTTCCGAAAATCATCTACAACGCGCCTTGTGAGGTTGAGATAAGGTACCCAACAACAAGATACTTACGACGAGCTCCCCTTTCATGTCACCTTTTCGGACACGCTCGAGCGAGTCATCGCTCTTGCCCTTCCCGAGAGTGGCGCCATGTATGTCAGTTGCAAAGAAGCACACTGCAGACAGCACTCTCGGATCAAACGCAGCCTAAGAAAGACCCTAACCATCAGACACCAGCGTCTTCGACGGGAATTATCAATATCGTACACGGAATGCCTTGGTTTAGGTGAAGCACGTCATCCGAGCCAAACAGCAGAGAGACATACCAGGTGGCCTCCTAGACACATTCCCGTCGCTTTGAAAGCATCGTGAGGGGGTGGCGAGGAAAGGGAACAATTACGGACCCGCAATACGACCATTGCAATTAGGATGGGAGAGTAGCAAGTCGACGGAGAGTGTGGCATCCTTTCATCCAAGATTACATAGATCATCAAGACAGGTGAGAGAAGTGAGTACCTCATCGTAGGCGGCTACTGTTTTCTCGATCTAATAGACGCCATCAAGAAGGCAATCTTACAAACAATGTTATGTCCACCTTGTATCTGTTGCCTCGGTCCGTTCCTGACCATACATTCCGTAAGAGTCTAAGAGGGGTGGAGAAAACGAGACACCTTCCGTATCGTAGGGGATGGGTTCGGGGGCTTCGAACTCGTGATAAGTCGACGGGCATGCTGGGCTCATCCGTTTGAAAACTATCCGGCCATAGAAGCACCAGACGGACCGACAATGTATCCATGGCTAGCAATCTGTCCGGCAAACCTTTCGACAGGACCGGTCACTTGGTATATCTCGCTGATAAGTTAGTCGATCAGTCGAGAAATCTCAGGGGTACCTGTGGTCGACCGCACACCTGAAGCAGACAACGCCTGTCGTGATAGTGCTCTATAAGATGGCACTCTGCGGATGAAAGGCTACGCGCCTGGAAACTTGGCCTGGGGATAGTTTGTAACGACAGGAGTGATCACAAAGATCCGAATTGGTCTCTCGTCGTTGAGCTTACTGGGGACATCATGATGAGTTTTGGTGATCAGCATGGTAGGGAGTGTCTTCGATCCTTGCAGGTCTGACTAACCATAGTTTAAGTATCCAAAAAAGGAAAAAAAAAATATCAAGCCCAAAGTCTACCAAGAACACTCGTCCGTCCCCCTGAACTCGAACTCCCAAGAAATAAACCCATGCCACCCTGGATAGCCACGCTCACGGGTCGCATCGGCGCAGAGTCGTATACATGTGGACAAGGCTGCGGAAGCGGCTCAATGTCATTCACCGATCTGTCGAGATCCTTTTCGAATCGCGAAGGTCTTCTCGGCGAGCGTCCCAGTTCATCCAAATGTGGGGGATCAAGCGTTCGTCGTGCGGCTTTCAGTCGCGTTAGGATCTGCTCGTATGATGCAATTTCCCCATCGAGATGATCCTTTGTCAGACTTGTGAAATCCTCGACTTTTTGGGCGTGATAAGTGTCCAGTTCCGACATAGTTGCATTGAGAACTGTTTCGCAACGAGAAGCCATGTCTTCATTTGGCTGTTGGTGAATCAGCCAATCCGATAAGCGAGTCCAAGGATAGATTGCATACACTGTGGCTGGTGGCCTCCGCATACCGGGAGTACGTAGACCGATGGGTCTCTATGATCCCCTGGAGATGGTGGCTCAACTTACGTATGGGCTCATGGGTATCATAGAACGTACCTGAAATGTCATGAAGGGATGGGCAACGCTTTTGAGAGCTTCGTGAGTCGCAAGCTGTCTTCTTCTAGCCTATACCAACCTTGAGCAGGAAGCTTCACATGGAATGATTGAGAGACTGACCTGATCGTCGTACAGATCCGCTATACTTTGCAGTGTCTCTGCAGTTTTCTGAATCGCCTTCGTGAGCTTGAGACAGTCTTGGCAATCGTCACGCCAACACCAAGCACCATCGTTGTTCAGAAGACCCTGTAGCTGCGGGGACGCGTTTTCTTCTTCCTCGACCGCACCAAGAGCTGGTGCAGACGATGATGGCCTTGCGGTGATCAGGGACAGAAGGGTATAGGAGAGCGAGCGTTCAGCTTTGGACATCTCTGCAGGGACATTGTTGGTTAGGAACGTATACGCGTGCCGCAGTGATTACCCACCTATCCGTGCCTCCCTCACTCGATTGAAGGTGTTCCGCAAACCCTGCACACCCTTCCCAACCGCTCGCACATGGTTGTCAAACTTCTCAATTACTTCCGAGGCATCTTGAATGTCAAAGTTGAACGCTGGATGGAAGACGTGCGCAAAAAAGGACGGTCCAGCAGCGCGCATCGACAAGAACTGTGGCATCAACCGTTTCCACTCCTTGGGTATCAGGGACATTGAGCAGGCTCCTAAACCCCATCCTGTGCCAAGGGACCGCTTACCAGGTCATCCTCGCAGCCTAGGAAAGACGTGACAACTTCCGCATAGCGCGCGATGGGGTGCCGCACAACCCGGTCGAGGTATCGTTCCAAGTCTCCTCGCCGGGCCTCGACGAACGCAGTATTGAACCGACCGGCGTACTGCTTCTCTGGGAGAGGAGGCAGTGCAATTCCAGGGAGCCGCCTCAGTAAAGCAGTGTGAAGAACGACAAAGTGAGAAAAGCGTCGCTGGACGGTAATATATACCGGGGAGGCAGAATGTGCCGCCTCATCATCAGGTTTATTATACTCGGACGGCTGGACAAGAGAAGTGACATTGTACACAGTATATGCTCCGGAAAGGCCAGATGACCGCTTCGACGGCGAATGCACTAAGACGCGGAATCCAGGAGTCTTGGGCTGCCAGGCAGGGCCTTCGTCTACGAAATGTCGATCGGCTTCCCCAATACCCAGCCTGTTGAGTCTAATGTCCTCCGCGACGGAATCCATGGTTGAGAAGCGGCCATGAGAAATAGAAGTGGACGCTGCAGCATCTTCAGGAGCTGGAGCGCCATTGAGGACCCACTCTTCCGCACCGCTGGTGACGAAAGCGGAGAACCGATTGATGGTCTTTCCGCCAAGTAATCGCTGCCGAAAACTCGGAAGCAAGTTCGGCCATTCTCCTGTGGTTTGTGGGACAAGCGGAGGAAGCTCTGATTCAGGGTTACCCTTGAGAGACTGACGGGGTGTGACGGTGTCGGCAGACACCTCGTTTGATATCGGCTGACTGTCGGCTGGTGCAGAGAGGAAGTCGATGGTGTGCTGGATTGTGAGATGTCAGTTGAAACTGCGGCCAGCACAGTAGTCTACCCACTGTGTAATAAGCTGTGGGCAACAGACCAATCTTTCCTTCCTCCGTCTTCACGAGGCTCCACCCATCCCCGACGTCTGGCTTCAGGACTTCGAGCTTGTCCCCGGCCTCGACTGTGAGCTCCCTGAATTCTGCCTTGCCCTCGAACTGGTACAGTGCACGCGCAGACAAACCGCGTTGTCCGTATAACTCTGGGTGATCAGTTGGTTCGTCGTCGGAGAGAGATCCACGATCCAGATGCTCTGTCCATGCGGCAGACGAGTTTATCCCGGCATCAAAGTCGTGATTGGAGCGAGGTCTTTGGTCGAAGACGAGTGTCCGAGCAGCAGAAGTACTAGAAGTTTGCTTTGTTGTGCGAGGAAGGGTTGCCATCGCGTACTGTAGTATCGTATAACCTCTGCCAGGTTATATGTAGCCCGTTGCCTCATACTATACACAATCACATTGTCTGGCTCTACAGGCGTTGGCAAGGATTCTCGTGTAGGCAAAACACGGCAGCCTTTCGTTATCCTCACAGAGGCAGCAGGGCCGACCTTGCCTGAACGGGCAGTATCAAGTTGGTGTTACTTTCGACTACACAGTAATATCGCACTACTATAAAAGAGAATGGGAAGCAGATCAACACTCATCCAAGACTTTGCATTAGGGGAAACCATGGCACATTGGTCATACAACACACCAGCAAAACCACACAGCAAACCGACAAGGCTCCGATGAACGTTTCATGCCATTCTAGCCAGACCCACATCCGCACCATGGCCTCTATCCCACTCATCTCAAACGTCGGGAAGGGTGTGGGAGGTGACTTGTCATCTACCCTCTTCTGAAGCCGGGACGTTGCTATCTTTCGCATGCAAACATTGTACCACGCCACGCCAACACCTGCGCCGACGAGCGGGATCTGGGGCACCCAGGGGGGTAGCCGGATGTCACCATCTAGTTCATGTGCAAACGGTTCATCGTCCGAGACAATCGAGGTGCCCCCAGCAGCGGCATTAAGGATTCTCCCCCGCAAAACTACTGGTATATCGGGGCGCAGGATCGAACCTCGTCCAATCCCAAGTAGGTCGGCATGTCCGGCATCTAGCGCACTTTGAAGGTGTGATGGCGAGCGGAGACCGCCGGTAAGGAGAATGAGAGGGACATTAACATCTATTGGAAAATCTGTCTTCAGACATTCCCGCGCCTTTTGTGCGAACTGGGCGAAAAACGCTTGTCGAGGACTCGCCCCCTTTGTGGACAAGAAATCTGCGACAGAGATGAGTCATGGAGCTCGGACGTCATCATCAGTGCCCACCTGGTGATTCGTAATCGCCCCCGCTTATTTCGACAAAGTCCACCAGTCCCCAGAGTGCGATCGTACGTATGTGATCAAGGACGCGTTGAGCTTCCTCCGATACTCTTTCGTCTGAAGGTCTCTCGCCTGCCTCTACGTAATCCGCAGAGTTGATTTTAACGCCAATGGCAAAGTCCCTGGGAACGACAGCGCGGATGCACTCAACAATTTCGCGCACCATGCGGAGTGCATTCGGTGATTCGACCGAATGCTCGTCTCGCCGAACATTGCTCTATTAGCATGGGATGTTAGTCGAGGCATCACTCGTATGACACGAGGTTTCAGGGGATACCTTGGGGTTGAGAAACTGAGCAAAAAGGTCTGGTGAGATTGTAGATGTGTATTCACGGACATCGCATTGTAACTCACACCCATGCGCACAATGAAGTTGAACACCATCGAACCCGGCCTCGAAAGCAGTTAGTGCGCCTTTGACGAACGCCTGCCGTACTTCTTCGATATCATGAAGGGTCATTTCTCGGGGTTTTTGGAACAGAACACGAAAGTATGGATGTGGTGCGTCCTGCGCGTCCAGAGAGGTGACCCCATCGCGCGACCGGAGGCGTTTGTTCGATCCAAGCCGAACTGGACTCGGTGCCATGGGCGGAACGCCCAGCTTACGACCACCGATGAAATTCGGAGACTGACGACCAGCATGAGAGAGCTGCATGACAGCCAATGTGCGTGTGGATGGCTCACGCGAGCTTCCTGCATGGATTGCTTGCGCCAGCTTCTTGAATGGAGCCAAGGTCTCCTCGTCCAATACCTCAGGGACCACGATATCACGTCCCAACGTCAGGTGGTCTCGAGAAACCTGAACGTTCCCAGTGACGATCATGCCCCAGTCGTGCTTGGCCCATTCGGAGTAGAGGCCCAGATGATATTTGTTGGGTGGACCACCATACATTTTCGCAAGGTGCTCGTACAAGGCGACCTGGACGTAATGATTCTGAGACGACCGACACCAAACTGACGCAGGCATGCACGAACCTTTGCCAATCTGTTGGCTATTATACGACCGCTACATGGGAGAGTGACTGGCGAGAATATTTCGGTAACCATCCCGATGTAGTCGAGGGTCAGCTTGTAAACGGCATGTGAAGTCCTAAAGTGTGGTGGTGGAAACAAACCATGGCTACATAGTTCTCATGTCTACCACTACTATCTTGACGGGTCCACGACTCCCCTCCGTACTCAAATCGAGGCCCGCAACCCAAGATAGTGAGCAACATCTCTCCTTCGCATGCACACCTGACCTTCTTCCCAGCAACGACCACTCAGAAAGATATCGATGCAGGCCTTGGCTGGGTGACATCTCCTGCAGAGTACGTCTCCATCGCTCACCTCTTGTGGAGCGACACTAAATCCACACAGAACGCCAGTCTTCATCTGTGCATTTCAAGGTACATGCCCTGCCATCTGCAGTCGTATCCATGCATCGCTGACACGTCGCTGAAGACTGCAACAGGTTGTTCCCGTCTCGCGAGCGCGTGATGCTCCATCGCAAGCGCGACCATGATTCCGAGGACGACCGGGACATCTTGACGTGGAACGAGTAACCTTCGATCTCACTCACTGCCATGTATTGGTAGACGACAGTGCTGACTATCAAGGCTGCTTGCGATCAGTCATACCCTTTTCCGCTTCTCTGCTTCACCCTCTTCCCCTTTTTGTGGTGTTTCTTCCCAAGTCCTTCTCCATTCACAGACACGGCAGCTTCCCTTGACCTTGGCGCAAGTAGTGTGCCATCATTTGCCACCATATTCTGGTGTGGATATAGTCTCCCTCTTGTGAACTTCTGTCCATGCAGCGCAGATCCTTGCACGAACGGACGGGACGAAAGTGAAGGATTACGTTCAAAAAACTCGTCGTCTAGTGCAAGAGATTTCGCACCGTCTGCTCGGGTCGTCGAAATCGAGTCGTGGTCCGACGAAATTGCAGACAAAGGGGCGAGGACAGCAGGAACATACGTGTCAGCGCCTTTCACGACACGTGTAGCGGGTGCCCGCTTCTTTCCTGCAGCCCTGCGAAGCGACAGCTCGTACGTCCGTGCGTTGAACGACACCTCTGATGTTCCCGGAGGCGGGTGACAGAACAAGAGTTTTCCGTTCACGTAGTCTTTAAGAATATATCTCGCTGCCCTTGCTTCATCCGGATTACCTTGCCCCGAACGCATGAAGCCTCGTGCAACTACCGCATATACTCGTTAGCGAGAGGATCCCACACGAGAGATGCCACATACTCGCATAGGCAACTAGCAAATCTTCCGCTGTCACATTTCCATCTCCACCTTCCTCAACGCTCCTCACCTTGATACTCAAGCCATACAATGCTTTCAGAACATCCTTGGGTATCCTTTTTACAACGAGTGCAACCGGCCCTGTATGCTCCCGCATTTGGTCAATGGGCAACACACCATCACAAATCAGTGCCGCTTTCGTCGTTGCGAATTGCGGGAAGACTAGGCCCGGACAGTCACACAAGACGATACTGGGAGATAGGTGAATGGTTTGAAAATGTTTGGTTTTGCCTGGCGTAGACGAGACGCTGACTTTCTTCTCCCCAAGGAGGGCGTTGATCGTACTTGATTTCCCGACGTTAGGATAACCAACAAGCCCCACAACGAGTTTTGCCGGTGGTTCGCCTGAGTGTCCTCTGAAATCTAAAAAGTTTTGCCATGATGCAGAAGTGTAATATAGAACAGAAACTATACATACTTGAGAGATCAGGTGCGGCAGAGGCAAATAGATCCTCGAGTTCCAATACGCTGAGCACCTTCGTCCTCGGATCTTGCCCGTCGAGTGTATCCTCTTCTGTATGCACGTATCTAAATT
>JBBPTC010000198.1:11121-29422 GCA_038093955.1 Boletus albobrunnescens
GTCATGGTGCGGAAAGCTCTGAATTTGATCTTTTGCCAGATGCGTTGCAAATACGGCGCCGCTGCCCTCATTATCCAATCGAGATAGAGTTCGGAGACTCTGCCACACTATTCGGTCCTCCTTGATGCCTGCTGGTCGTGCATAGCCCATTCAGCTCCGGTTGCAACCCATCTCGTTCCTTCCCAGCGAAACTCTCATTCACATTTCCCAGCATGGCCTCGATGATATTCCGCACTTGGCTCACGCGCTTCCCCTGGCAGTCGAGTGTGCAGAAGCCGCGCCGTCGCACTGCGCACGCCCAAGTTGTCGGCGCGTGATTTCGTGACCTCTGCGACACCAATCAACCATTTACAGCCGTATTTAGAGCGGTCCGGAAATTTTGAGGTGGACGCCAGCTTTTGTCACCGGCCAGTGCCTATGCTGAAGATAACTCCAACGATCACTTCCTCGAATTGATCACGCGCATCGCCTGCGTCTTTCTCTATCGGACACGATCGTCTGCACTCTCATAATAGGATTGTTAAACTTCCATATACGAGTGTGCCTATCAGGGCAAACCCAGCTTCGTCATCTCTGCTTCCTTTCCATAGTGGCGGAGCGCCGTCGTTGACCTGGATCTCGATATTGATATTGATCATCTCCCAATTGAAACTTTCGGGATGAAGATCTGACTGGCCGTTCGACGTCGAAAACCTTACTTGGCTCACGTTGCGAATCCAAGAATGTATCTCGGCTTCTCTCTCCCACCCTATCTTATCGAGTTCCTCGCGTTACGTGCGCTTTTACGGTCGATACCTAACTCGGCTATGCTTGCCATGTATGGACCTACCATCCAACCAGGCCAGGCGAGACTTTCCCATACATCCAGTGTTACGTTCCCCTCACTCGAGATCCTCGCCGTCCACCGCCGCGATCCTGGTATCTGATACGATAACCCTAAACATCTCGAGATCCCCTGGCATGACGGCCTTATCGTTAAGCTACCCTACGCGAGCCGTGCGGCAGGGTATCGGTATCTCTTTAATGAAGGCCGGCCCCAGTCTGCTTGTGTGAAAGAATCCTAGTTCCTAACAAGTGCTGCCAAATGGATGATGCTCACAAGGTCACCGTTTATAAATGTATTTCTGAAACTTGGAGGAGGTCGTTCTTGGGGGGGGGGTCACAGAATTCGCTACAACGCTTTAGGAGTTCGTGTATTTGCATCCTGTTACCGCTGTCTCGTCTTGTTGCTGCGGATCCAGGCACTCGTAGTCCGAGGGCGTGTTAACAGATGCGGCACGCGGCAGACGCTGAGGAGGGTTGTGTTGAAGGGACCAGAGATGACGCAGTGGTGGGGGTGGACGGTGGGATTCTGCAAGCGGCTCGCTGCGAGTGTGTCGAGACTCAAGACAGGGCGCGGAACAACAATATACTCGACGAACGGGGGACAAAGGCATGGCCTTGATAGTCTTTGGGAGCATGCACAGGTAGTAGAGACGCCTTAGAGACGCAGCAGTGGGATCTCCTGATAAGATCGCGGCATGATGGCTGTAGTCTAACGGTGAGTACCAGGAAATATTTATTGTCACTGATGGTTCCACAAAGCTTGTGTGTGCTTTGTTCGTACTGTTACGAGCAAGATTTTGTTGTCGGGTTGGTCGAACAAGAAGTTTGTCACGCGAATTGGGTACCCTCGACTAGTACCGGAGTTCTCCGACAGCATGTTCCCCGAAGAATGAACTGAACGTTCCTCGCTTAGTGTTCTAGTAATGACAGTCACGGCCACTAGCCCTGAGAACAGAATGATTAACGAAGACTGCTTCAACCCGGCTGGAAAAACTTACCAGCCTCCCTCCGAGTCTGCTACCCATCGTATGTCACTGCTTTGCTTTATTGCTAACGTATTATAAATGGATCAAACACTCGGACCAGAACTGACAATCGCCAAATTGTGTTTAGTGCGGCATCTCGCTTTTCCTCTCCCAGATAGGTCATGAGTTCGTATCCACGTGCTCGTCGACTCGTTTTGAACGACCATCAGGGTGAGTTGAAACCGTTCTCGTGGCACTGAATTGGAGGTGGCGTTCTATCTCATAATACGTATATGCCTTTGATTGATGGAGGCATTTTCTCCACACCGCCACGCCTTCCCCGGCTCGGTAGTGCGAAGACGCTCCGACTACAACCAGATTGTACAGATGATGGATGGCCGAGTGGCCGAGTTACGGCTTGTCCTTATCCACCAGGATGCAAAACATACATACCCATCGAGCGGTTTATGGCCGCAGGTCGCTGGCTGATTCGGTACTGTCCGGTTACAAAAATCATCCGGTCCAGTCAGAACCCTCGTTAGGCGGTGGCGTTCAAGAATACAAACGTAATCGGATCGCGCGCTCCATTGGCGGATATAACAGCCATCGAACTGCCACACGTCCTCGCTGACATAAAAACATCCTTGATTCAACGGTAACACTGAAACCCGGGTGTTTGGCCTCCTGCCAGTGCTGTGAGTAAAGGAACGTGTTTATCTTGGCGAACCTTCTTGTTGTCAGGTTTGCCGGTTCCGATCCGCTAGAGGGGATGCCTTGACACTGTTGACAGATATAAAATGGCACGTTTTGGGGGAGATTCTCGTTGACGACGATCTTCGCAAGAATAATGGAGTGGATCACTTCAGCTACCCAGCTTGCAGCCCTCGCTCCACTCGCGGCCGCGTCTATGGTCATCATTCAGAGGCTCATTCGGGATCGCATCGAGAGAAAGGGACATCCCCTCCCTCCTGGTCCTACCCCTCTACCGTTCCTAGGAAGCGTTCTGTCCGTCAACACCGAGGAACCTTTCAGGACTTATACCAAATGGCGTGCGAAGTACGGTGAGTATACCAGGCGATAGATTTGGAATGCATGACTCTGATATTTCTTAGGTGATATAATGTACATTCGACTTTTGGATATGGACGTCGTGGTCCTGAATTCGCCCTCGGTCGCAGCGGAGTTGCTTGAGAAACGATCACAGATATACTCCGATCGTCCATTCATAGCAACAGTTAATCCGTGAGTAAATCTCCCGTTGGTTACGAACGCAGTGTCCTGCGGTAGGCTAGACATCGAGTTGTGCTTTTCCAGGTACGGACATGATTCTAACTTTGCTTTTGCGAATTATGGCGATCACTGGAAGTTGTGCCGGCGAATATTCCATCAGACATTCCGTGCCGACGCTGTTATGACCTTTCATCCAATGCAACTCCGCAAAGCACGCCAGATAATCTTGAACGTGATGGACGACCCCAGTGATTACAAGTCTCACTACTCAACGTAAGACATTTGCACCAACCATCTCTGAATATATTTTCAAGTTCCACAGATTTGCTTCCGCGGTCACGATGTGTTCTATATACGACTACGATCCAAGCCCTCGGAATGACCAGATGGTATCGATCATCAACAACTTCATTGATGCTTCAGTCCCGGCACTAATGCCCGAGAAGGCGGTCCTCCTCAAGGTTTTCCCGTTTTGTAAGCGCATTCGAGTACACTTGGAAGCACAGCTTCATCTGACATCGTTCTGGAAGTGCTACACATGCCTGACTGGCTCCCTGGGTCTCAGATCAAACATGAAGCGAGGGTAGCTCGCGAGTTTGGTGCCAAGATGGTCGAGGCCCCGTACCAGTACGTCCAGAAACGTATCGTGAGTCTCGTCCGCCTTGGTTGTGAACAGGGTAGGAATGAGTTGGTGTCCTAGCAATCCAAGGAAGATGTTAACCCCTCGATGGTGTCGGATCACATCGCTCGCATGGAGAAGTTGGACGTTTCGAACCGTTCGGAATATGAAAAGGCCCTTAAACAAACCTCTTCAACTGCCTTCCTAGGTAGGATACAGTATAGACTGTTGATGATCATGCTAATTGTTCTTTCGCAGGTTCTGTAGAGACGGTCTGTTATATTCTCTCAGAAATAAACGCGACACTTACGGAGTGCGCAGACAAGTTCACTACTAATGACATTCACTCTCGCGATGGTCAAGAACCCTCGCATCTGGAAACGCGCCCAAGCAGAAATCGACGCTATTGTGGGGACTGATAGGTTACCCGAATTCGATGATAGATCGACCTTGCCATATGTCGATGCAATCATGCGCGAAACGTGGAGATGGCAGCCACCTATTCCTCTTGGTACGACCATGAACCCGCCTTCTCAAGCAACATTATTAATAGTTCTGAAGGTGCTCCACACGCCACCACGACTAGCGATATTTACAATGGTTTCTATATTCCTAAAGGTACTTCAGACGTATTCATGAGACTTTTTCATACTGACATTTCCTCCACAGGAGCGACTGTCTTTGGAAACATTTGGTATGCAGTTGATGCCCTTTAGACTGGTTGCGCACAAGTGTTTATAGTTTCTCCAGGGCAATGTCTCGCGATGAAACTCGATTCCCCGATGCGGAGCAGTTCATCCCCGAGAGGTTTTTGGATGCGGAAGGGATGTTGATTGATGACACAGCCGAATTCGTTTTTGGTTTTGGGAGGAGAATATGTCCAGGTAAGCCAGTTGCTGACCCACCATTCTTACGCGTACTCACTTTAGTCAGGCCGACATGCCGCTGATGCGTCCGTCTGGGTTGCAATGGCGACGATGCTAGCGACGCTCGACTTCAATCTTGCCAAGGATGCGGATGGAAAAGATGTCACATTCGATGCGAAATATATGAACGGACTGTCTCGGTGAGTTGCATTTCGCCGATCCCGACCGTGACTCTGAACGCTTCCTAGCCATCCGTTGGCCTTCCCATGTCATATCACAACCCGGCCTCACATTAGCAGAGCATCTCTTGAAGGCGCTCTCGCCAAATGAAGCAGTACTCTTGTTTATTGATGCTCCCACACGTTTCCTCGTCTGTCTAATTGTACATCTTATCTTTCGAACTGTAATTCAGTTCTGAAAATCCGAAATTCAACTCGCTATCCGGCTGTTAGGTATGACTATCAGTGATTATCACTCACACTTTCAATCTCTCGTTTTGCACGCTAGAACCCTCTTCCCTCAGTTGGAATAGAGCAACTAGTATCACTCAGCTCGTTCACGATGTAATGATGTGACCACCAATTTGCGAGGTAGTTGCTCCGAATGTACGAGGTTATGAACCTGTTCGCCATCGAAGGTGTTCTCTATGTCCTCGCATACGCCCTCATTTACCCTGAGCATGCGGGAACTCTATGCGTGGAATGTTCAAGGAGAGCGTGGAAACGGGTCCACTGCGAATTCGGCTTGTCAGCATTATCTGGCGATTAGTATGACACACTGATCAATCGATCAGGACCGACACCCTAGTGTTATAATCCCATGTAAGGTATTGCAAGGGTTTATAATCATCAACTTATCATTTTTTAAAAAAACGCATTATAACGCTAGGTTGGTCCCAATGGGCCAAGATCCCACAATCGAGTTTGCGAACGGTGGGTAGAACGAGGGCTCATAGCGTGGCAAAGTGATGGTGAAAGAGAGAACAAGAAAAAATCGCAACTGTCAAAGTAGGTCTTTGCGCCGATCTCAAGACAGTTACTGTGACCCATCATGATGCCGGACGATGGAAGATCCCGAGTTCCTCTCAGTGGCGAAGACCAAAGCGCGCGCCATTGCTGCTTGCCAGTCATCATTGATCCATCGATCATCGCTGGCAATGGATGGAACAAGGTGCGCTCCGCCGGTTTCGAAAAGCATCATAATATCATGCAATAAATTTGAATTCGAACAGTCAAGTGCAGGCTGTGGCCGACATGGAAGAGCCCGACGAGGTCGAAATCGCAAGAGAAGGGCTGGCGTCTTTGGATCCAGCCGATAGCGCGTACTTTTTAGCGTTCAACGTATACGCAAACCAACTCATGACCCGTTTTGCGCTCTCGAGAAATCCGAACGACCTTGATGTGGCGGTCTCCGAAACACAGCGGGTCCTCAACTTGGCGCCAGTTGGCCATTTCTTTCATGCTGCAGCTCTGTGCATCATGGGACAGGCACTCATCAAACGATTCAAGTTTCGTGGTGACACCAGCGACCTGACGCAAGCTGTCAGCTATTTCGAGGCTGCTGTGGCGTCACTGGCACCAGATGACTCCTTGTACCCTCCGTTCGTGGTGAACCTTGCCAGCAGTCTTCTCAATCGATATTGGATGTACGGAGATGTGGCAGACCTCAATCGGATCATCGAAGCCAGCTCCACTGCTCTATCAGCGTTCCCCCAAAGCCCCAACCGAGATTCACTCCTCAATAACCTTGCGACTGCGTTGAATAATCGATTCGCAAAACAGGGAGAGAAGGCTGATTTATATACGGCATTGATGCACTACCAGTCCTGTCTTGATCTACGGCCCCCTGGTCATCCATTAAGACACTCTGCTCTAGGGAATCTTGCAGATGCGATGCTTGCCAAATTCGAGGTGGACGGTCACCTGCAAGACCTAGAGAGTTCTGCTAGCCATTACGTGTCTGCACTGCAGTTACGCTCTCCAGGACAGGAGGGCCATTTTGTGCTTCTTACGGGCCTCGGTATAGCACATTGGCGTCTTTTCAACGTGGAAGGAAACCCCGAGAGGCTGGAGACGGCAATTGGTTGTTACCAGACAGCGATGGAGCACTCCAAGATACTTAACCTAGACCACTCTCGGCTCCTTGATAACTATGCTGCAGCTCTTCTCTCACGCTACACTTTACTCGGGAACATCGCTAACCTCGACGAAGCAATCCAATACCTGACCACCTCATCTAACATCCTTCCCCTGACATATTCTGGTCGACCTAACACCCTTCTCAATCTCAGCATCGCGCTCCTTGACCGCTTTAGTGCGACCTGCAACATTGCCGATCTAGATTCCTCCATAGACAATATTTCTTCTGCGCTCCAGTTATGCGCTCCAGGTTATCACCAGAGATCCGTCATGCTCGCCGCGTATGGCCGCGCTCTTTCTGCGCGGTTCAGAGAAAAGGGTGACTTGCAAGATCTCAGTCTCGCCACCTCAATGTGCAAGGAAGCGTTGATCATTTCGTCTCCAAAGGAGTCAAATTACTCGTCGATTGTGGCAGGCCTGACTTCCACCCTGTCAGATTGTTTCCACATGTCGGGAAATATCGAGGAGTGCCAGACCATCATTGACCATTGTGATCGTGCCTTGGCTTCCACGCCACCAGGAGTGCCAGCCGTCGTCTCTTTGAAGATCAATCGTGCAAAGGCGATTCTTCGAAGATTCCAGCGCGATGGAGAGGAGGGAGACATTGATGACTGCATAGCTGCGTTCCGTGACATCATCCTTACCCTCTCTGAAGGCCATACAGAGTATGTGCACGCGCATCTGCAAATTGGCGTCGCCCTCGAATCGCGTTTCAAACTCAGTGAAAACCCAAAAGATATAGACGAATCCATCGCGTTTCTTCGTGTGGCCCATCGTAACTCCAAACGTGATAGGTCTCTTTACCCTTCTGTTTGCATGCAGCTTGGGAATGCGCTACACGAACGCTTCGAGTATGCTCCCGATGATGTCGATGCATTGGACGAAGCGATCATACTCTTGGCAGAGGTGGAGGAAATCTTGTCTCCAACGCCAGGACAGATCGACTACGGGGCGTCCTTGGTCAACCTAAGCGTCGGGCTCTTCATGCGTTTCCAAGCCGAAAGGAACGGGGCTGATTTGGATACAGCGATCGAGTACGTAGCTCGTGCGCTGACGCTCCGTGTGTCATCCGAAAAGTATCTCATTGTGGTCGACCTTGCCACGATGTTATTTTTCCGTTACAATCACAAAAAAGATCTGAAGACTCTGGAGCGGTGTGTCGAGCTCTTTGGTGTCGCTGCGGAACAAATGCCACCCAAGCACCCTGCTCGGCCAACCTTGTTGCACAACTACGCCAGTACGTTGTCCAACCTCGGACATCACAGTAGTGATCCCAGACACTTCAGCGCAGCCATCGTTCTCTTCAAGGAAGCCATAAAAGGTCTTTCGGTGTCGCATCATTATCAACCATGGATGCACGTGAACCTCGCCCTAGCGCTACACGGGCGTGCTAGCTGCCTTGGGGACGGCAATGGACATCACGAGGCCATCAAGATTCTCCGCTGCCTCATGGAAACACTTCCAGACGACAGTCCAGCCTGCCAAATCGTTTTTCATAGCGCTGCAGGGGTGTTCTCGTCAATGTACGAGCTTTCAGAGCCAAAAGATCCCTCCTTTTTGGAGGACAGCTTTCGGTGTTACGGAAAACTGAGGCGTTATACCTACGCTCGCAGTTTCATGAGCGTGTACGCTGCACTCGAATGGGTGGAATGTGCCACCAAGTTACACCACTCTTCTGCATTGCTCGCCTATCAAACTTCCCTTGATGCTCTCCACCAACACCTGCAAGGCACGGCGTCGATCAAGGGCCGACACGCCGCCATGTTGGAGGAACACTTGGTTGGCAAAACGAGCACGTTGGCGACGGACGCCACTGCCTATGCGATCGCTGAGGGTGATTTGGGGCTGGCGGTTGAGCTCTCGGAGCAAGGGCGTGGGTTATTGTGGTCGCAGTTATCGCAGAGTCGTATGCCCCTCGACGCTTTGCGTTCCGCCGGTGACGTAGGGTGCGCTTTGGCATCCGACTTTATGCGGGTAAACACTCGGCTATCGCAGATCATCGTCCCGCCGGAACGGTTGCTCGCTGCCAGGACGGAATCACTGTTGACGGCTGGAGAAGTGGCGCGCAGACACCGCCAGTTGACTAAAGAACTGAATGACATCATCGAGCGCATCCGCCGACAGGAAGGGTTTCAATCGTTTTTGCGCCGACCGTCATTTGAGAGTTTGCAGTGCGCTGCTGTGGGCGGCCCTGTGATCCTTGTCAACATCAGCCGTCAGCGGTGCGATGCGGTCATCGTGTTACAGGACGCCCCACCACGACTCGTTCCCCTCTTACACACGTCGCTGGAAGAGGTGACGACGCTCTCGGCGCGCTTTTACCGTATGCTGCAGACGACGTCTCACGTCGGCGAAGAAAAGATACGGGAGCGAGAGGTCGCGGTGGTCCTGCGCACCCTCTGGGACACCATTGTGTGCCCTATCGTCGACGAACTGGCCCCACTAGTACCACGCGGTTCACGGATCTGGTGGTGTCCGACGTCGAAGCTGACAACGCTCCCGCTGCACGCGGCCGGGCCGTACCGCAAGGGCGCGCTGAACCTGCCAAATATCTACGTGTCGTCGTACACGCCGACGCTGGCGGCGCTCATCCGCGCGCGCCGCCAACCCTCCCCTCCCGCCTCGTCCGCCCCGTCACGGGACACGCCACCCGCCTTTATAGCGATCGGCCAAGCAAAGCCCGCCTCCTCGACCGGCCGCGCGCTCCAAACGGTCTCGGCCGAACTCGCACTAGTCCAATCCCTCCTCCCCCGCTCTCCCCGCTCTGCCCCGTTTTCGTTCTCCGTGCTGGACGAGGACGCGAGCACGGCAGACGCTGCGCTGGCTGCGCTCGCGACGCACGGCTGGGCGCACATCGCGTGCCACGGGTACCCCAACGCAGAACGTCCGTTCGACGCCGCGTTCGCCCTCAAAGACGGGGCCGTCACCGTACTGGACATGGTGCGTGCGCGGGCGCTGCCCAACGACAACGACAACGACAACGACAACGACGCGGCGGCGCACGGGCCGCCGGGCGAGTTCGCCTTCCTCTCTGCGTGCCACACCACCGTGGGGGACCGGAACGCGCCCGACGAGATCATCCATCTCGCGGCGGCGATGCAGTTTGTGGGGTATCGGAGCGTGATTGGGACGATGTGGGCCGTGGACGACGGGATGGCGCGCCATGTGGTGAGGGCGTTTTACGAATGTCTATTTACTGCGAGTGGGAGTGGAGGCGCCAAGGACAAGGACAAGGACAAGGACAAGGGCGAGGACGAGGACGACCCGTGGGACTGCACGCGCGCTGCACGGGCATTGAACCGAGCGGCCAAGATGGTCGACAAGGATCTCGTCTCGCTCGATCAGCGGATCGTGTTTGTACATATCGGGGCTTGAAGAGGACTCTCTCTCGTCCATGTGTCGTGTCCGCTGTACCTTTTTTTTATTTTATTTTATTTTTTTATAAATTCGGGGGGTATACTCGGCTCGCGTTGAAAGCCCCGTTCAAGTTCTCTTCCGGAGATTCCCCTTCAAGAACGTTGGCGACGCACATGAGGACCACACGCCTTGCAGCACGTTGCACTGTTTTACCAATTTCCCGTCGAGTAACGTTACTGTAAATGCAAATGTAAATGTAAAGAGAGACCAAACGGGATGTGTAGAGATGAATCGATCGAGAAATGGACGCAGACGACAAAAAAAACGACTACCCAGTAATAGAAAAAAAAAAAAAGAAAGAAAGAAAGGGCATATGCGGGTATTAACGACGGACCATCCACACCGGAATTCCACGCGTAATCGGTCGGATGGAGAATGGATGGGGTTAACCAAAAAAAAAAAAAATCCTATCGCTACACGACTAGGCAAATGTACATGTGCTACCGAAAACGAAAAACACATGTGAGGATTATAAAATTTCAACAACACGAGGTTGTAGAGGGCGGGTGGCGTGTACATGAACATGACCGCAATACCCTATAACAGCTCGCCAGGTGGGTGGGACGACGGCCAGCGCCGGTTACGACGTGTGAGCACACGAGCAGAGCAAAGCACAGGCGATGAGGGAGAACTGCCGGTGTGAGTGCGAGGGGAAAAAAACACGCAAGACAATGACGATGGTGATGATAATCCAACGATCCATGATAATACCCCTATAAATACCCACCGAAAACAGGTTTATCCCAATGCAAATCGTAATGTGCTCGAGCTATTGCTCCCTTCGTCGACAGGCTGCTCCACCGACGGCGTCACCGTCCGCGCGGGGGAGAGTTCGAGCGCAGGATCGGAGACGACCGGAGGGACAGAGCCCAATCCGAGCTCGTACCACGTCGGTTCAGATGTATGCCCTGCCACGCCCACGCTCGTACCCACCCCAACGCCTACGCCAACACCATCCCCTTCGAGCATCGAGTACAAAAAGGACGTCCATTCTCCGTGCGCGTGCGGGGGCTGCACGTGGGGTGGCGCAGGATGGATGGGCGAGTCGGCGGCCATGGGAACGATACCCATGTCTGCGCTAGCATGTCGTTGGGGGACCGGAGAAAGATAGAGCGGTGGGCCAATGCCATTGGCTGCAAGGCGTCCAGAGCCGCTCCATTCGATCAGTCGCCGTCGATCAGGTGGGGTACCGCGACCCATGAACGCACGCGGAGGTTCAGATAACAGAGGGACGTGCAAAGAAGAAAGAGGTGGCAAAGTGGGCGGCGCCAGAGGTGGAGGTGGCGGAAAAGGATGAGGAACGGGTATCGAAGGACGTATTGACGGGTCGGGGGCTGAACGTGGTGGGACCAGTGTTTCCGAGCTGGTGGTAGCCTTTGTCGTAGATCTCTCGTCTGAACCTGTATCATCCACATCCATGGTAGTCGTCGTTGGTGTGACTACCTTGGGTACAACCGTATCCGTGATGACCAGGCTCTCCACGGCTTCTAGTGTCGCCTCACCTTGGCGCTCCGCTTCACCCTCGACAGCGTCGTCGTCGTCGTCATCGTCCTCTTCGTCCTCGTCTTCCATGTCGACATCTGCATCCACCCAATCATCATCATCCATGGGCCAACCGGGGTCTGCATCGTCGGCTTGGTCATCGACGGGAAATGCCTTGCGGGATCCAGAAGTCGAACCCCAAGAGGATAAAGAATAGGTATAACTGGCCGGGGTATAAAGTCGAAACTTGGTTTGTGAGGTGGAGGTGGTGGAGCGGGCTTGAGACTCGACGAGTGCTTTGATATAATCGCTACCGTAGCGGCGTAATCTGGAGAAAAAACCTGGTTAGTACACGTATGCGAGCGGATCCAAAAAGGGATGTCTTTGTGACGATGGACGCACAAACAATCTACACGCTCTTGGCAAGCTAGTTTCCATATATTGATCTCCCGATCGCGGACGAAAACAGGATTTGGAGGTACATAAAGCTGGTGTTGTGGAAATGAGTGGAATTGGCTTTGAAGCTCTAAAGCTTGTAATTGTGGTGGGGTTGGAGGGGGAGGTATTTGCACCGATAACTCGGGATCAAATTGTGGATGGAGGCCATCGAAAGGAATGAGAGCATTGAAGGCGGGATCTAGTGGAGGGGGTAGAGGTGGCGGTGTGAAAGAATCGGGGGACGATTGTTGCTGATTGGACATGGGTTCCGGTACGGGGAGGGGGTCTAGGGACGCTGGAGGAGGAAGAGGGTCTAGCGCTTGTCGGTCGTGGCCGGGGAGGGATGGGGATGACTCGGGGGAAGGGGTGAGGGGGGTCAAGGGGGTGAGCGGTTCTGGATCCAAAAAAGATGGCGAGTCTGGGGATATCGGGGAGAGGGGTATCGACAGCTCCGGTTTGGGTGGTTCCGACAAAGTGCGCGCGTTGTGAAACGTGGGCGATGGTGGCCGATTCTCGTAGTCGTTGATCGGCTCGGGTACGGATGCAGCATGGGCTGTGGCGGTACTGTGCAGGCTGTGGCATGAGTCAATGGAGAGGCAGCGAGAGAGAAGAAGAGCTTACCCGTCGGTAGACTGGGGACGCTTGGGCGTCAAGGGATGAACGGACGGGCGCTTGGGAGTGTGTCAGGAGGGTGGACGAGGAGGAGGAGGGGGGGGGGGGTGAAGCAAGGACCGACCTGGGGGTTTGTGTTTTCCTTTCTGCGCCTCTTTGAGCGAGGACGAGTGGAAAAGGGGAGCCCATCGAGGTCGAGTGCGAGTCGTTGACGTTTGAGGGCGCGGAGGGCGCGAGGAGTGAGCTCGTTTTCTGTTTCAGAGGAAGAGTCGAGTTCATTGTCAGGTTCTGGGTGGAGTCTCTGATATTTGATAGAGCGACGATGGGGATGCGAATGGGCGTGGGCAAGTCTGGTCGAACGGCGGAGTGGACAGGCGAGCGATACAGCCGCTGCAGCCATAATTGAGTGTGTGTCGGTCGGATGGAGGAGGGCTGATCGGACTAGCAAAATCCCCCCAATCTCACAAAATAAAAAATATTTAAAAATAAATTCTACATGACAAGTCCCTTTACCTTTCCCACGCGAGTCAACAAAACGCGTCATCACGCACGGACCTTTCACGTGACAAGCGCGAGCGCTGTGAACGCCGTCCGCCCGCCGTCCTTGTCATGCTCCGCTCAGGTTCGACGCGCAGGCACGTCCGCGATCACCAACACGTCCCGAATATTCAGGCACAGTGATGTACACTGCCCCACGCAGTAGGTCCTCTCGGGATAGCGTGACCCTGGGGACGCCTCATTGATCTATCAGGTTCCGTCATTGGACAGCTCAGATATTCTTTGTTCGCTTCTCTAAAATGATGAAAGCCTCCGAGTCAGGCGAGCACACTATACCCGTTTGGTATATCCTGTCAGTGCCTTTTCCAGATCCCCCTCCACATATATAAAAGCAAGGTTTTTTCATTGCATCGGGTCCCCGCTCAAGCGAACTGTCTGCTCCTCCACGACTTGATTCACGCGACGCCTACTTCACGCTACATCTCTACCATGCGTCTATCTATTGCCTTCTGCTTTTTCCTCTCAGCAGTGTCCTGCGTATTTGCCGTAGCTATCCCAGAGGCACAACATGAGGTAACGCTCCGCCGTTCCATGCCTCTGTTTCCATCTATTCAATACCGCCCTTGTTTAGGTCGAGGAGAGGGGCAGTGGTAGTGGCAATGGTGCCGATTATTAACCATAGGTCCGCGTTCTAGGATACCACTCTCCATACGTTTACTCACCTCGCCTGCAGTCCGTGGGATGTCTCTTTTGCAAGAAAAAAGGATGGGTGGGCGGTGGCATCTCAGATCTCAATTCTGAGCGCATGGGACGGATGGATCCTTTTTTTTTTTTTTTTTTTTTTCTTTTTCTCTGCTTCTCTCGAAAAATTACGCACCCAACGATGCACGCTCGTTTCTTCCCCTTTTGTTATCCTATCATCACACCGTTATCGTGCTATTCTAAATCTGATGTACGTTTTGCAAACAAGCCGAGGTTCTTCTTCCTATACAAATCACGGTCTCGGTGTAAGTGCGGGATGTTACCCACGAGACTCTTCGTGTGATCACTTTTGTGTGACACTGCCTCGTTCATCAATCAGGCGGTCCATAAGCGCAAGGAACCAGGGGCATATTCATGTTATGTAATTACATAACCATCCACATGGTCACACCGAGTGTCCCTTTCCTTACCGACCTGGTAGCAATGGAAGCAGCCAGCGTACACTCGTCCCAAGCAGACGTGTGGCATCTCAAACAGATCGTCTTCAACTCCACAGTCAAAATCATCACCCAAAATTTCAACGGGTAAGCCTCGTCAAACACCCAACTCTCACACGGCTCACTGCTCGACTTCCCAGCCCATGTTCCTTTATCGCCATCTGTGAGTTCTCTTCTCGCCATGACACGACTTGCGCGTCGATTAATCACACTCCAAAGGCAACATTCTCATCCTACGCGGTCAGATCCAGATCCTTCCCCCAGACCGCACCACCGTCTCCTACGAGTTCCTTTCCCAGCTCGTCGGCGAGTACCTCCTCACCAGCTGTCCCGACATTGACATCTCCGCCGCCTTGTCAATCATGCCCAGTACCACGAGTCAGTCGTCGCCTCTCTCCTTCATCCCCCTCTCTCTTTTTTCTCACCCGCACTCTCCTGCCACCGTTGTTCAGAGGGCCTCGACCTCAATCCCCAGTTCACCAGCATAACCGCCTTCTCCCCTGCCTCAGACGCAGGCGAACTCGCCCTCTTTGCCCAAGCAGGCATTCAGCTCGTCCACGGATGGGTCGTCCATCCAGACAGCCCAGAAGCAGAGGTGATGGCCCAGATTCGCGACTATGACAGCGCCGCAACCTTGATCGCGGACGCGGACTATATCACCAAAGGGAAGTTGCTCCTTGCTGACGGTGATGGTGACGCCCAAAAGGGAGAGCCAGACGCGGGTCCGAGTAGCGGTGCAGTCGCGGGTCCGAGTTCGCGTGCAGGCGCCGGCAGCTTCCTCGCCCGCTCAAGCACGACCCAATACTCGGACGAGGACCGCCGCAAGATCGAGCAGGGTCAGTCGGTCGCTCCGTGCTCATTCTCGCACCTGACTCGCTTTTCGAACAGCCATCGTCGCCCAGCAGTTTTTGGACGCGACCAAGTCCCAGCTGACGTACCACGGTCTGTTCCAGCTCGCGTCGACGCTCCAGCCCGGCTCGCTCGTCGCGCTCTTCCGCAACGCCCATCTTTCGGTCGTGTACAAGTCCCCCGGCGGCAGCCCACAGCCAACACCGGGTCCAGTCGCCCCGCATCCCGCCGCGCATAGTTCCGACGTCGTCCCACCACCGCCCGCGTCCCAAGACCCCGCCTTGTATGCACTCGTCACGGACGACGCCTTCCTCCACGAACCCACCATCGTCTGGGAACGTCTCGAAGACGTCGACGGCGGCTCATCCTGGTTCGTCGATTCCGATTTCCACCGCGCCGTACCGGCTGGGGGCGACGTGGCTGGCCAGACGGCCGAGGCGGCACTAAGGCAGTTTGAGATGGAGGCGGGCCTGGTCGGTGTGGTGGATCCTCTCGAGTGCGTCCCTTTCTCATCCGTGTTTTTTCTTTTCGTGACACAATGCGGGGCGATAGTCAAGCCCTCGCGAAACAGATGCAAGCAGAGGAAGACGAGCGCGCGCGGGAGATGTACATGCGCCGCCAACAAGCTCTCGAGCAGCGACGCGCCGAAGAGGAACGACGGCGAAAAGAGGCCGTGAACAAGCCCTCTGGGAGAGGCAAAAAGGGCAAGAATTGCGTCATCATGTAGATATCCCCGTGTCGCCGCTCAATCACACCACCTGTTTGGATTCTCGGGTTCTTACACGAGCGCAGGATCGACCTCGGTCGAGGTGCGCTCGAGTCTATAAAGTGTGATAGGATTACCGACTGATTACCGCCGGACGCGGGATCGAGATCGAGATCGAGGGGAGAGGTGGGGGGGGGGGGGGCCGACGAGTCTCATTTCTTGAAACAAAATGGCTGCCTTCGATCTTGCCTCGTGTCGCCGGTCAGGGCGGTCACCGGACTATGCCATCCCCCTCTACATCGAACGTGTACATCATCTGCGCGATTCTTGAGCGTCTGTACCCAGTCTCAGTCTGGCTGCCGTATCTGCCCCCCCAAGTTGGCGATCTCGACCGAGGCCCGCTCACGCGAGGCTGAAACAACGGGGGGGGGCACATGTCTATGACGCGCTAGCGCTCCTGAGCGAATGCGATCCGTGCCGCGCCGCACCGTACATGTCCCAAGCACATGACCTACCGCCGTGCACACGTGTATGTTGCCAGCGTGTCCACGGTGGCGACGTGGATGTAAACGGCATGGCCATGCGGCCAGTACGGAAGGCCACGCACCGAGCACACGGGCGTGACGTCTCTCGACGTCCTTCGTGGGAGGCGTTAGGAGGGGAGGGGAGGGGGGGCGTCGAGTCGAGGACCGAAGCCGCCGCCATCCCCCTTCCCCCCCCCACTGACACTTCGCGGGACGAGCTCGGTCGAGCGCTGAAACATGGGCGCTGTCGGCACATGACCTAATGGGAATCACACGCACGCGGTCTAGACATGCCCGGCGGGCCGGGGGAGGCGGGGGGGACTCGAACCCAGACCTGAATTGTATGATAGATCGCGGGGAAAAAAAAAAAAGAAAAAGAAAAAAGCATCCATCCCGAAGATCGGAGTGAAAAGTGAATGGGAGAAAAAAAAAAAAAAAAAGGGTATGTCGTCGATGTGTGGTGTCGTGGGAGTGCCATATGTGGCGTGACGTTAAACCTGCATCAGCGCACGCACTTCGCGGGACGACCCTTGGGGTGGCTGAAACAAAAGGATGTTTGGTTTAGTGTGAATAGCACGGCGTGTCTAGACCGTCGACCAATCGTACCGTTGGACCAGGGAGTCATTGTCATCGACCTTGCGTCGGGAATGACTATGTTCTCGATGTGTTCGTGGGAGTAGGAACCAGCGTGACGTCAAGGACGATGCGCATCAAAGTACGCACTTCGCGGGACGAACGTGATCGAGGATGAAACAAGGGCGCAAGTTATAATTGGTTGTCGTACAGGATCACGTACGGGCATTCCAATATCGGGAACGAGCGAGAGCGACTCACAGAGAATAGAATAGTCGACATGTCTGCATCATACCGGCGCTCGGCGGAGGTGACGATTGGATCAACGCTCCCACGACGAACGACAACATCGGCGTCGACGGAAAGGGGAAAGGAGAAACAAAAAAAAAAGGGGGACCTGGCTAACCCCGGCGAGGCGGCGGCGTATCCCTCTGGCAGGCAGGCAAGCGTTGGTCGTGACGTGCAGCAAAGGACGAACCCGGAATTGTCGCTGGCCGGGACGGAGACTCGGATGGTGTCGACTCAGATGATCGATCGATCACCGTCGGGCGGCACCGAGGACCAGCCGCGCCACAAGCCAGGGAAGTGTGCACGGACGAAAAATAAGGCAGAGTCCGATGGCCCAGTTTAATATCCGCGGAGGCATTTCCTAGAGTATATTCAATTCACCTGTCGGGGTCTCTCGGTCGTCGACCGACGACGGTCGCGGGACTAGATGGATGGGACACGAACCGGGCCGTGGGGAAACCGAGAAGTACGGATCACTGTTCCGACTGCGTTTCTTTTTTTTTTTTCTTCTTCTGATAAACATCTTTTTGCCGTTGGCCGGTGAGCGGAATAGAATGTGTCAGTGATGAAAGAGAATGGCGTGAGGAATGATGCGTTTGAGGTTCTCTGATGCGTCGCGGCATCACGTGCGCGCTATGGCCGTGTGCTGTAACCTTTGCTTCGACGGGATTTGGACGGGTAGATGCGACCGCCAATGGCGTCGCTTCATGGAGGAGCACCAGCGCGGTTGAGGCAGAATCGTAGAGACTCACCCTATTTTGGGTTCCAATGCCAAAATAAAAGATCATCGATCATCGTCATTCATTGGCTGAAGTTTGAAACTGTGAGATTCCACCGCTGCTGCAGTCCGAAATTCCAGTGAGTAGACTTTCTTCCCAATGGATCGCGACCGTGAGTAAGAGAGCTGAAGCACCGTAGCTTCGTGCGGACGTACAACTTTGTTTCAGCCGCATTTTCCAGAAATCAGCCTTGGCTGGTCCGTAATTTCTCTGCCACCAGAACGCCAGCATGTGGTGACAGGCTGCATCGGGTGGTAGTGTAATACAGAAACAAGAGCCTTTCTCGAAGTGCA
>JBBPTC010000199.1:4377-22365 GCA_038093955.1 Boletus albobrunnescens
TTACCATAGGATGGAAACAGGTAACGATCTGGATCGACAACCCGGACATGACGTGTTTACATCGAGTACAGATCTGGACAGCCTTCAAGACTTATAAGCACCTCCCATATACCTTCGTCTACCTTATCGCCTTTTTCCTCTTGGCGGATGCAAGTACTTCTTCCTTTAGACTCGTTGACCCGTCTGAATACACCGTTAGGGACTGAATACCACTGGCACCCTCGTGGTTATCTGCCAGAATGATAAATTTAGCTTCTCATTTTTACAGAACACATATCTTGGTTTGTCGCAAGCCATCACTTCAACTATCAGTACCCTTGGGTTTTGGTACATCCAACGCTATTGGAAGATTAGTACCAAGAAAATGGTCTGCTCATCTCATGCTCTATACTCATGACAATCCTGATGGTAAATGTAGTTCGTTGTTACTAACGTCGTGACGATTCTAATCCCACTCTGGGGTATGATCGGCATATGGACAGACAAGTTTGGGTGAGTTGGTCTCATCTACTCTCGTCTGTATGTATAACAGGATCCTATTCAAGGTTCCACAATACTTGGGAGTTTTGGTGCGAATTTTCGGGGGACCTACAACGCGTTCTGCTAACCAAACCCAGGGCGTATAACGTCATATTTGGTTTATTCCAGGCGCCATACTACGCCTTTTCGCAAACGATGATGGCTGAACTAAGTCCACCTGGGTTCGACAACATGGCACGTTTCTTTTTTTCCTCCTGGATGCGTGACTGACTGGTCCACTCGCAGTTCTTTGGGCTGTTCGGCCTTTCGAACCGCGCCTCGTCCATGGTAGGCCCGTATGTCGTCCAGGCGATCATCGACAAGACGCAGGACAATTGGAAGGGGTTCCCATTCTTGTTTGCGATTTGCACGGCTGCATCGCTGATCATATGGTTTGGCGTTGATGTTGCAAAAGGGAGGCGGGATGCTGTGAGATGGGCAGCAGAGCAGCGTGGTGGCTTGTAGTGGCACGTGACCATTTGACACCGTAGTGAACGACGAGTTTTTTGCTACTTATGTACTTATCCTCGTCCGCCATGTCAAAGAGAGGCACGTCCCCTCCCGGAGATGGCCAACTCGTGAAAAGAGCACGTTCAAGCACCCCACCGCGAACACAACTCGTGATCTCCTCGTCCGGCGATGACCGTCAAAAAGGCCTCGTTCGCAGCATCAAACGTACGAGCAATCTTCAGGCACCCATCATCAGCTTGACTGGTGCACATTCGGTGAGTAGGAGATACGTACGCTGGCGTCGTTCAGGAGCTCACGCGTACTACCGAGGCCGAGATATTAAGCTGTCGATTCGATCCCACGGGACAAAACATTGCAGCCTGTTCAGCCGACAGAAGTGTTTGTGCGTACCATCCTTTTCTCGTCTGCGTGTACACAGAATTCTGTCGCGTTTCTCCCTTTTCTCCTCGCTCTTACCCGGACGCGTTTTTTTTGTCGGACAGCTCTGTGGCGAACCTATGCTCCGAACACCAACTATGGCCTCTTGTCGAGCCTCCACAAGGCCCCCATCCTTGATCTCCATTGGTCCCTCTACTCACCGATACTGTACACCGTCTCCGCGGACCACACACTTACGCTGACGGACGTCACTACCGGTCAGCGGGTCAAGAAGATTCGTGCGCACCGCGGGATCATCAATGCCCTCGACCGGACGATGGCAGGTGGGGCGGGGATCGAGCTCGTCGTAACAGGCTCGGACGACGGGACGGTGAGAGTGTGGGAGGGGGGGGAAGAGGGGAGTAAGCAGAGTGTCGCAGTGTGGGAGGTGGGGTGTCCGGTGACGGGTGTGTGTTGGAGTGCAGACGGGCAGCATGTATATGTGGCGGCGTTGGACAACGAGATCCACGTGCGTGTTGTTGTTTTTCTCACTTTCCAGAAGAGACCCACGGGACTGGGAACGCTCAACGGCCCATCGCGACAGGTATACGACGTACGGAAAAACGAAGAGGTGTATACGCTCACGGGACATACCGACACCCCAACCTCGCTCGCGCTCTCCCCGAATGGGTCCTACCTTCTCTCGCCCTCGTTCTCATCACAGACCATCGTCCACGACGTGCGTCCCTTTTCCCCTTCCCCGGCTCGGATCCACCGCGTCCTCCAAGGCGCGCCAGCCGGATTCGAAAACACCCTGTTAAAGGGGGCATGGAGCAAGGACGACGATGGTCGTCGAGTCGCAGTGGGCGGGGCGGATCGGATGGTGTGTATCTGGGATGTGGAGAGCGGGCGAGTGTTGTACAAGGTCCGTTGATGCGTCATGGTTTTCTGTGGATATGGGCGATTGACTCGGGTGTAGCTTCCTGGACACAAAGGGACCGTGACGTCGGTTGATTTCCACCCAAAAGAGCCCATCGGTGCGTGTCTTTAGTCGAGATGCGACTTGTTATTCACTGCGGTCTTTGACGACAGTTGTGACGAGCGGCAAAGATGCGACGATGTTGATGGGCGAGATTGAACAGAGTTTAGTGATATAGTCTCGTACTCCTTTTCCGTGCCTCACATACTCAGCTCTCAGCTTTGACGAAGCGAAAAAAAAAAAAAAAATTGATTACAGTGAGATATGGTTGCGTCGCGTGTTTACATGTCTGGTGTGGCCTCTATGCAAGCTGCTACTCTCTGGGCGACCTCCAGTTCTAGATGGCACCGTTTCGTCAAGACACGCACCAGCTCCTTGCCCCTCGGCAGACCAAATCCCAGCAGCGCACTCAACCCGCTCAACAGCCGACCGAGCCACGTCTCGGACGGCAGCGTAAACTTGCCCTGGTCAGCGTACTGCCAGAGCAGCTCCTGCACCGCCTGCCGCGACGCGACATACTTGGAATGCCCCTCGAGCGTGGTGATACATGCATGCCCACCGACCCGAATCCCGTTCTGCTCGAGCGTCTTGGCGTTGCGTTCCCACCACGCCTCCATGACCGGTTCGCGCTCGAGATGTGTGACCGCCAACGCGATCGGCACCCGTCGCCGACCTAGCACCTCGTAAAACAGCCGGTAGTTGCTCTGCATCGTCGTCGTCACGCGGTTGCCGCGCACGCAGAACAGAAAGAGGCTGACCCCGCCCGAGACGCTCAACCGCCGGATCAGCTCTGTTGCTTTCTCGATCGCGCCCATGTACCCGCTCGCGCCGCCCTCGGGCTCCTCCAGTCCGACGGTGTCCCACAGCCGGATCGTCGCGGCGCCGAGCTGGAACTGGTACTCGGCCGAGTCGAGCGTGCACGCGACGCTGTCGGGCGACACCTCGGCGACGTGCCACCCCGCGAGGAGGTTGACGAGGGAGCTCTTCCCGACGCCGGTTTCGCCAAAGAGGATGACGTGGAGGTCTTGGGCGGGGACGCTGCGCGGCGTAAGCGCGTGGTCGATGATCAGGTCGCGCACGAGCCGCTGGCACTCGTCGCGACGCCCCAGAACCGGAGGGTATGCGCCGTCGGCGAGGGTGGTGATGCACGCGTGTCCACCAAAGGTCATGCAGAGGTCGGACATGTCACCCGCGTTGGCGTGCCACCACTGGTTCATGCTGACAAGGACATCGTCGCGTATGCTGGACTTGCGTTCGAGCTCGGTGATGACCGCGACGAGGGGGGCGTCGGGACAGGCGTAGTCGCGCAGCGCGAGGATCGTGTCATACGCTTGCTTGTTGCTTTTAGTGACGCGCCGGCCACCCCGAAAACAGACGATGAGGAGGTGCACGCCTGCGCCACGGCCGAGTTCGGTGAGGAGTGACCGCAGGGCGTTGAGTGCGTGTTTTAGGGACGTGCCGCCGGACGGGCTTTGGCCCAGTCCGGGGGTATCCCAGAGACGAAATGTTTGTGTTTGCATGAGGTGCCAGTCATGATAGCTCGTAGCGACGGTGGTGGCACGCACGTCGCTCGTGGCGACAGCGCTGTCTGTGCCAACGACCAAATTGATGATAGAGCTTTTCCCGACGCCAGTCTCGCCCACGACGACGATATTGCGGGTGAGCTTGACGGAGAGACTGGAGAGGGCGTTGGTCGTGCGCGTGGATCCGCCACAGGCGGAGAACGGGAGGGAGTAATCAATAAGGAGATTGCGCGCGAGACGTTGGCACTCTGCATGGCGACCCTTCATGGGGGGATGACAGTCATCGGGGAGGGTCGTGAGGCAAGCATGGCTGCAAAATATCATGCCAAAGGCGGCGAGCGCGCTCGCGTTGCTTGTCCACCATTCTTCCATAGAGGCCAGGATGTTGGATTCGTCGGACCGTTTCTCCAATTCAGTGATGACAGCCACGACGGGGATATGTGGGGCGACTTGGTCGCGAATGCGGAGGACGACATCGTAGGTCTGTTTCATGCCCTTTGTAATCCTCGCGATGCCGCGCATGCACAGTACGAGGAGGTGTACCCCGCCTTCCTTGGCGAGTTCCCTGAGAAGGGAGCGCAACGCATGCTGCGCCGCTCTGGGTGAGACGTTACCAAACGAGCCCTCGCCGAGGCCGGGGGTATCCCAGAGCCGAAACGCGTGGGTATGGGTGTCTGTTTCCCAAGAATGCGCGCTGGTGCGGGTGGTGACACCGCAGACGTCGTTGGCGGTGGTTGCGCTGTCTGACCCGGTGACGAGGTTGATGAAGGAACTTTTGCCGACGCCGGTTTCGCCTGCGACGACGACATTGCGGGGGACGAGGTATGGGAAGAGACTTTTGGGGGAGAGGGTTTCTCGTCTGCATCACACGAGGAGGGGTGATGGTCTTACCTAGGTTGGCTGTCTAGTTTGGCCATCCAGTTGGGATGGATTGAGTTGGTGTTTCTGAGAGGGTGCGTTGGGCCTGAGCGCCGTCGAGCGAACGTGAGGATCGCAAGAGATGCCTGCAGTGATGGTCATTGTGCAGGAAGGGGGGCTGCATGGAGGCAAGGCCTGGCAGGACGCATGGCTTCCCCGCGCGCCATCCTCGTTGGCTGCAAACGCATCTGCACATGGCAAAGAGAAGGTGAGATATGAAATCGTGATTGCATTATCGCTGGTGTATGATAGGACGAACGATATCGACGCCTGGATCGGCTGCGTTGTCGAACACTTACTAGTAATAGGTCAGGTTGTAGTATGTGAGCGACCGTCGAGTTGCGGTGCATGACATCTACATCATGGACACCCGCCAACACATCGACGCCTCCACCATCCCCGGCAACGCCTCCCAATCACTCAAACAATCCCTCGTCGACCTCATCAGCGCTGAAGCTAAGGTCAACCGCGCGAGAGGCACTCGCGGGTTCGAGCCCGAGATCGCCTCGCGGGTCGCCTGGACAGAGATCTCGGTCGTGCCCAAGGCGGAGGAACCTGAGAGACTCGAGGGACGCGTCGTGGGCGAGATCACCGTGCAACCAGGTAACTTACGTTTTTGCGCTTGCGGTGTCGGTCCTCATCTCATCCCACGCGGGGACCGGTAGACATGTTGAACGGACGCGGCACGATCCACGGAGCGTGCTCTGCGCTGCTCGTCGACAAGTGCGTCCCGTCCCTCCAACCATTCCCCCCATTGCTGAGCACACCCACCCAGCTGTTCCACGATGCCCATCGCCTTGCTCAACCTCGCCACCACCGGCAAGGGCGACCTTGGCGTCTCCCAGTCCCTCCACATCCTCTACCATGCCCCCGCTGTGACGTTCGCGCTCTCTCATGTAGGCACGCTCGGTCCTCGGGAGCGCTGACGTGCCGTTTTCCCCTTTCTCTAGGAACGATAGGTTGCGGGTTGTGAGCACCACCATCACACTCGGCAGTCGTGTATTGTCTTCGCGCTGTGAAGTAGGCTCTTCGCACCCTCCGCGTTTCATCCCCTCGCTTACCTGTTCGTTACGCTACAGATCTGGAATGTCACCCAACATCGACTGGTAGCGTCTGGTGTACATACCAAGATGATTGCATCCGTCCCAAGCACGTCAAGCAAGCTTTGAACTTTATGCTTAGCCAATAAATCGTATTTCCGTCGCAGTATACTAAAATGTGAGTACAACTGCTGATACTTTCGGAAGAAAAGACGAAAAACAAGGAACGTGGGTCTCGCAAGGAAAAAACAAACAAGGAACCGAGGAAGAGGAGGAGCAAGCAAGCGCAAGTCAAGTCGTGTGTAGATCATGTCGCCAGACGAGGGGAAAAAAAAAAAAAAAAAAAAAAAAAAACGAGCGTAGGAGTCATCGATCTCGGGAACGTAAAGCAAGCTACAACATAAATATGTACGGGCAGCGGGCGCTTGGCAACGTCCTTCCCACTATTATCTCCATAAATTACCCGAGACAGGAAGCAAGACGGGATGGTTTGTTCCTTGTCCCAGACTTTTCACGATTTCTTTGCGCCTGTCTTGCCAAGATTTCATTGCTTTGAGAAGTTGCATCACCTTGTCTCGCTTGCCCTGTCGAACATCGTTGATACTAACAGATCCCATCTTGACATCATTGTCCAGGAGAAAGTCGAATAACCGGAACAGACCGTCGAGTTTGTCGTCGTTGGGTCCAGAAGGGAACGCTGAATCAGGAATTGGGGGTGTGGCACACTTGCCCATCATGTCTTCTGCAAGCCGAAGTAGCGCGAGACCGCCAAAGAGCGGACCAGCGGGATCCGTCACCTGGAGCGATCTCGGTAAATGGGAATTTGCCCAGTCGACGAGGTTAGTGTCTGCGCCGTACTAGGGAAAGAAGACAACCTCAGCGTTGCACCCCTCAAAGTAAAGTAAAAGGAAAACGTACGTCCAAAGAGCTCTGCGCGGACGTATTCACCCGACGCGGTCCTCTCGACGGCCGCGGTGGTGCGTTCCTTGCCGTCGTCGCATCGCCGTGTCCGTTCTCGTTCGCTTCCACAGGTTGGTTTGGGAAAAAGGACTCGAGCCTCGAGAGTTCGTTGTCCTGTCCATTGTTGACGCGCGTCGCATTCTCTGGCAGTCCCATGAGAACGCGCGCATCGCGTGTCGAGAGTTGGTTGGGATTCTCGCGCCGTAATGCCTTTTGGGTCGCTGCCCGGGCAGTGGGCGAAGGCGGTCTTGGGGCGGGGTTCATCGCTTGTGCGACCGAAAGCGGTATGGTAGGAATGTTGACTGAAGACACCACGGGCTCTGTGTATGCGCGTGACCATCGAGCGTTGCGAGAAAACAAGGGTACCCACTCGAGTAATCTCTGCCGATGGTGGCCTTCATGATGGCTTTCATCCACTCCCGCACGACGATTTGTTCGTCGGAACTGAAAAAGTGCGTCTTGTCCGTCTCGTGGACGATCCGAAATCCATAACGGCCAGGGTCAATGCTCTCATCCGCAACAACCTTGTATCCCACGATATTGACGTACCCCTTGATCTTGATTTCCTGCAAGACATGAGCAACTCGACCGCACCCACAACCTTGCGGCTCAAATTGAGACTCACCGCTTTGCTGTCGCTCCGTAAAATGTACAAATGCGGTCCCTTGATGATGAAGTACCGGGGCTTCCAGGAATTATAGTGATCCCCCTTTTTGCGCATCCACCCTTGATGATCGGGCTGACCGATTTGGTCAATGATACTCTTCCCAGGCTTGAGCGCACTCGGCCCACGCGATCCCGCACGTCCGTCCTGAGACGTCCCCGTCTGCTTGCGCAATGGATTGGCGTCCTTGAGCACCGTCCCTTTCTCCAGGTCCTTTGCCTTCTCAAACGATTTGCCTCTCTCCAGCTCCCTCCTCGCGGCGTCACTGCTCCCACTGGTAGATCGAACGCCGTTCCTGAGACTGCCGGCCATTGAACCATCAGACGTTGAAGGACGTCCAGACGGTTTTCTGCTGCTATACAGCCTCGAGAGACCCAGCGACGAAGACTTTTCCGTCGGACTACTCTCCTCCAACAACGTCCTATACATTGCCCATTTCAACCTCCTATGTTCACATCCACGGAAAAGAAAGAACCACTCACGACGTCACCCTAGGGGCCGGTTTCCGTGATCGACCAATCGACGACGCAAACGTCCCACCAAACAAACTATGCCGCTCCTTGCCAACATCCACGTTGCGTTTGACGCGTGCGTGCCTCGCCGTACCGTTTTCATCTTCCCCGGATACGCGTCGCTTTAACTGGGGCGTGACTGGGGACGATGAGCGCATGGACTCGCCCGGCGTCTCGGACCGTTCCTTGTCCTTGCCTGACGAACCATGAGAATCTGATGAGAGACCAAAGAGACGTCGGCGTTGTTTGGAAGAAGCCTGTGCAGTCTCGCCCTGGGTGAATTCGCTGTCAGCGACCCCCGACGCGCTACACGCCATGCTCACCTCGCTCTGTGCACCCCGATCCTCCTCGGTAATCTCGTCTGGCTTTTCGTCTTGGGCAGTAAGCGCGGTCTCGCTCGGAGACGACGATAGTTGCGCCTCCGGCAACGCTCGAAGACCGAGTCCCGCGACGCCAACTTGGCCTGCTTTCTCTATTCCGGTGGCTACGCTGATACCCTCAGTCGAGCCACCACCGTTCACGCTCGCGCCTGCACTCGAGAGGCTCGACACGCGCTTTGCGATGAGTGGGCTCGCAAACGCGTCTGCCTTCGGGCTCTCGAGGCTTCCAGGGCCGATCAGGGTAGCCGAAGGCGCCCCGTTGAGCGTCGATCCCATGCTCGTGAACATAGGGCTGTTCAATGAGTGTTGCGTCGACCCGGTTGGAGAATGGGCGTACGAAAAGGATTGGGAGACGGGTTGTACGTGCTGGGACTGGTGGTCGGTAAGGATGATCGAGGGTGGGCGACGGAGCTCGGCGATGGCGTTGGCGATGCGCATGCGTTTACCAAAGGCGACGATGCCAATCTCTGCCTTGAGAAGGTTGATGTCGAGCTCGAGGAGGACGTCCCCCGTAATTTCTTGCTCTGCAAGACAGCGATGTGAGGCAAAAGTGGGATGGGACGGGAATCAGACTGACCTATAAACTTGTCATACACGTCAGACCCGAATCCTTTCGACTTTAACCACTCAACGACTTCGTCGACGGTCCAGTCTGAAGGTGTAGGCTTCTTAGGCACTTCGGTCTCTGGCGCTGATATGACGGAGCTTTTTCCAACAGACGACACACTATTCTGCAGGGACGCTTGACGAGAGTGTTGGCGAGCACCAGAGGCTGTGAGTGCTGGCGATGGAAGAGCAGTGGGGATATCGCGAGCCGCGCTGGGGGTGGGAGTGCGTCGCGCTTTTTGCTCGGAGAGGGTGGACGTAGTAAACATGTTTGCACCCATAAGCGCGACGGGGATAGGTGCAGCAATGCTGATGGCATTAGGCGTCGTCGCTGAATGCGACTTGGGGGATTGTCGGTCGTTGGGGATTGGAGAACGCGTGGACCTCGGCGGAGAACTGGGCTGTAGAAATGAAGTCTGATTCGCCCGCGCGGTGTGTTCCACAAACTCTTCTTCTGGAGAGGGCGGACCATCCCTGGGAAGGATAGCGGACGAGGTCTCGTTGGAGTTCTTCCGTCTCTTGTCCCTTGCAACCGAAGTTCGACGTGCTTCCTCTTCCTCTTCTTCCTCAGGAATATGTGGATGGTCGCGTGTAAAGTGCATGTGTTGCAGGTGTTGAAACACAGCCTCGTCTTCTTCAGCCTCGCTCTCGTCACTCATCTCTACGTCAATTGGGGGTGCCCTCGCACGTTGATGTAGTTCTTGAGCTTCTCGGGCTCGTTCCGCAGCCTGTGCTTCGACAACCTTGCGAGCTTGTTCGGCAAGCTTGTCCCGGGCGCTACGGTGCCAACCCTCTCCGATCTCTCCATCCGTCTCTGTGCCATCTGTCTCCCGGTCCGTATCTCCGTCCCGGGTGCTCGAAAAGCTAAAACTCTGTGCACCATCTCGGTCGCTTCTTCCGAGCTGCTCGATTGCCTTTTGGACGTCGGTCATGGTCGCCTTCATGACTTCAGTGTCAGCATAGTCTGGTCCTCCGATGGCGATGCCAATCTTGGAGGCTGTATCGCCGTCCCTCAAGGGCGTCGATTCGTGCTCATTTCCGAGAGGGTAGGTGGAGTCGAGTGGTGTCGTAATGGGATCGGTCGAGGAAGTAGAAGAGGAGGTAGAGACGACACCGGGCGGCGGTACAGATGTTGTATAGCTCTGAGGGAACAGACCAATTTTGCCTATGATGTTACGCCCCTTGAAACGAAATACGGGTAAGCACAGAACGAACGGCGGCATGGGCAAATGGTAGCGTGGATGAGGGGGGTATGAACGCAGCAGGGGTCGAACGTGGCGATAGGAGGGGCCACGCGCCCACTGGACACACATGTGTGGGGTGTGTCCGGGAAATGAAACAAGGTGAATGGGTGTGTGCTTACCTGCCACCATCCGTCGTTGTACTGGTCGTCTTTCTCGACGATCTCGATGACTTGTCCGGCCTCGAATGCTATTTCGTCCTCGTGCTCGGGCACGAAGTTGTGCAGGGCGTACACATACTCGGGCATTGTGGAGGTTAGAATGTAACAAGTGTTAGCCGAGTGAGGAGACCTAGGGAAGCGCCGAGGCCAGTGAGCGGTATTGGATCAGATACCCACGAAACAGGGAAATGAGGAAACCTAGAAATTATACTGGGCTTTTTACGCTGTGAATCCTCCGCCAACAACGTGGACAGGTCGTTGAGTGCAAGAACGAGCCGAGCGGCGTGCACAGGGTCAAATGGCTCAACCGAGTTAGTAAATTGACCACGCCAACTCATCCACCATCACGATGACTACCCGACGTCTAAGTACGGGCTGACAACGCAAGCTCGCCGTGCTGCACGACTGATCTAGCTTCCTTGTCTTAGCCTTCGTGACCGGAAATGCAAACAAACTGATGGAAACCAAGTACATCCTCTCAGGCTCGCAGGGTATCCCAATCGAGATTGATTCGCAGGACCTCGATAGCAAGTTGGCCTTCCCGTAGCGTCGCGCAGCACAGACATTGACTCTCTCTGCAGTTCCCGAGTTGCAAGGCACCACACAAGAAGTAGCGAGAGCCAAGTGCCGACGGGCCGCTGAGCTGGCAAGCGCGCTTCTTTTCAGCCAAGCTGGTACTGATTGCAGTATCAGCTTGGACGTGCGTGTATCACGGAGGACACGGCGTTGTGCTACGAAGCCCTTGGTGGTCTTCCAGGGCCGTACATCAAGCATTTCATGAAGACCATCGGACACGAAGGTGTGTTCCGCAAGTTCCCGTATGATCACACAGGCTTGCATCTACCAACTTGACAAGGTTTAAACAACCTTCTCGTTGGGTTCCCAACCAAGGATGCCTATGCACTGTGCACGTTCGCATACAGCGCTGGCCCAGGCTCGGAACCCGTCTTGTTTGAAGGCCGAACGGATGGTACGATCGTGCCCGCGCGAGGTCCAACTACGTTCGGCTGGGACCCGGTTTTTCAGCCAAAAGGCTTTGACAAGACGTCAGTCTTGCTTAGGGTTTCATTCTCGGTGTACGCTGATTTCGTCGCAAAGTTATGCGGAGATGAGCAAGGAGGAAAAGAATATCATCTCCCACAGATACCGTGCTCTGGATAAGCTGAGGACGTATCTTGCATTCGAGTCTGTAGTGTAGATCGGCGAGTAGTTGGATTACCGGGTTCCGATATCCGATCACCACCTTTCTGTACACTCTTAGTAGTACTGGGGCAACATCCCAAGCCATGTCGTTTCCATGCACACCAAGAAAAAAGCCTCGAATACACTTTGATCATGAAGACGGACTGAAGAAATCAAAACACACAAGTCCCCTTCAGAAACAGCGCGAACAACTACCAATAGCCAAGGGTAACCCCTCCAAAACCCCACTCAGCCTCCGATGCTCATCCGTAACATGTGATTCCAGGCAGGGACGCCCTCGTGCGCGAAATCTGCGCCAACGATGTCACTATTCTTCTCGGTGAGACGGGGTCCGGAAAAACTACCCGTACGTGTATGCGCGTTGGCTGCATCCAGCAATACCGTCTCACCAGACCCCTGAAGCACAGAGGTCCCGCAGTACATACTCGAAGCTGGACTCGCGCGGGATGGTATGATCGCCATAACACAACCACGTCGTGTCGCAGCGACTTCCCTCGCAGCGCGCGTCGCTGCAGAGCAGGATGTCACTGTTGGCGGACTGGTAGGCTACTCTGTGCGATTCGACGAGGCCTGCCAAGCCCACACCAAAATCAAATATGTCAGCGACGGTATGCTCGTGCGCGAGTTGCTATCAGATCCCATATTGTCCCGCTATAGCGTCATCATACTCGACGAAGCCCACGAACGGACCCTTCGCACAGATTTCTTGATCGCAAATCTCAAAACCATACAAGCAAACAGAAACGAGGTCGACGACAAAAAGGGAAAGAGAAAGAACCCACTCTCTGGGTCAAATCCGCTCAAAATCATTGTCATGAGCGCTACCCTTGATGCTGAAAAGTTCAGCCGGTTTTATAACAAGTTCGCTTGTTGTTTCTGATTTCCTCCCCCTTACTGACCAGTGATTAGTGCACCAGTTTTGTATGTCAAGGGTCGTCAACACCCTGTCCAGATATTCCATACAGTTGTTGGCCAAACGGACTATGTCGACTCTTCACTACGGACATTCTTCCAGATACATGTTGACAAACCGCCAGGAGATGTTCTCATATTTCTCCCAGGTCCGTATCGTTTAATGTGATATTCCCCTCCCCCAACCTGCGATCACTTATCCCACGTTGATCAGGCCAAGAGGATATCGAGAGCCTGGAAAAATCCATAAAACTGTATGCCCAACGACTTCCCGTGGAGCGCATGCAGGTGGGTCCTTGCACCTATTCGTCACCGAAGCTCAAGTGCCGGCTTAGGTGACAATATGTCCGATGTATGCATCATTGCCGCCTCCCCAGCAAGCACGAATATTTGCATCGACCTCACCGCACACGAGAAAGTGTATTTTGGCAACGAATATCGCTGAAACGTCTATTACGATACCTGGGGTCAAGTATGTGATTGACACAGGGAAATGTAAGGAAAGGAGGTACATGACAAAAGATAACGGTTGTGGTAAGAACACTCATTGTTGTAAGTGTTGCTTGATCGTTCATCCGACACAGGAATCGATACTTTATTGACCCGCGACATCACAAAATCCTCCGCCATGCAGCGCGCTGGTCGTGCGGGCCGCGAGGTACGTACTACCATCCGTATTTTCATAGCAATGTAATTTGTCAATACAGGGACCCGGATTCTGCTTCCGCCTGTATACCGAGGAAGCATTCGACAAAATGGCAATCTCTGCAGAGCCGGAGATACGTCGCTGTAGTTTAACGCAGAGCGTATTGCAACTCAAATGTCTCGGCCATGACCTAGAGGAGGTGGAATTTATGGATCCGCCAGACATCCTTTTTGGTACATGCTGGCTCTGACATGCTCAGACTCTTTCTGATAGTAACTCACAGTGACGTCGGCCCTGAAATCGCTTTGGTTGTTGGGTGGGTTGGATAACTCCAAGACCCTGACAACCCTTGGCCGGCGGATGGCCACCTTCCCTATCGAACCTTACCTCGCTCGTATTATCCTCGCATCGAAAACGCATGGGTGTACTTCTGAAATAATCGACATCGTCTCGTTGCTATCTTCCTCATCCAAACTTTTTCTTGACATTTCCGACCAGCGAGACGCCATCGCAGATGCTCGGCGCAAATTCCGGCACCCAAGCGGTGACCACCTCACGATGCTTAATGCCTTCCGATCCTACCAAGAAATTGCAGCGAGCGAAAGTAAAAGCGAGCGCAAGGAGTGGTGTCGGAAGCATTACTTGAACGAACGAACGTTTACAGAGGCGCTCAAAATCAGGGATCAGCTGAGGACAACGTCTCAGAGGGTGGATCTTGATTGGAGAGCATCAAGGAGTGATATTGAAGAGCCCGTGCTGAGGTGTTTTACTGCTGGGCTGATGCAGCAGAGCGCGGTGTTACAGCCGGACGGGTCGTATAAACAACTCATGGGACAGCTTGTCGTTAAAATTCACCCCGGCTCGACGTTGTGCGACAAAAAAGTACCGGCGATCATATTTGACGAGCTGGTATGTCGATGTCGTTCCGTTTTTCTCTCCGGTACTTATGTGTCGCACAGGTGTATACGGGTCAGAACTATGCACGAGGTGTCTCCTCCGTTCCGCGAGGCTTCCTTAGTGGTATTACACCGCCGACCACCAACGGGCTCGTTACAAGTAGATGATAGTGCGATCTGGATATCACCCTGTTCATCTAATCTAATCTGTATCCAGTCAACGTGGGGGCCCCTTATCTGAGAACTTTAGCCGGCCCGTCAATCAAGACCTGTCTCCAAGTGGTGTCAAAAATTGATGCGATTCTCCCGTTTTTTCCGTAATCCATCACCGCATTACGCCCGACTACTCTTGTCACTCGACCGCAATTGTTGGTCAACGCGAGGCAATGGGCAAGGTCGATGAGAACGAAATATCGGAGGAGCTTGTCCGCCGCATTCCTGGGAACGCACCCCTTGATGTCAAAGGTACGTCTTACGCCACGCGTTGCATGGGCTCCCTCCATTTGCGTCTTGTACTCTTGTTGTCGTGCAGCACTAGTCCAGAGGTGGCTGCGTGTGTTCACGAGCCATGGCTTCGGGATGCGGTCGGTGCAACACGCGGACCTCGTCGAGGTGTCGATCGCGCCCAACGTCGATGAACCGGCGAAGCGAGAGGCGAGGGTGGTGTTGGAGATGACGGTCACCCAAGGTCTGGAACGACCCCGGGTCAATGCCCCGTTTTGACCGTGCAGCTTGCGCTAACGCAGTACTCTTTCCCTCCAACACTCCGTCGTCGGACTGGGATGCCACGCAGACATGACAAATGGTTCCGGAAAGATGCACGGCGCGTGCATCGTGCATCTCGTGGACATGTGCGTCTGCCCATGTGCCGTTTTTGCGTTTTGCGTGCGCGGTCCAGCTTGTGACGGGACGTTTCTTGCAGATGTACGACACTCCCGATCGCTGCCATGTCGTTTGCAAACGGAGGTGCGGGTTCGGCGGGTGTGTCGCAGAGCATCAACGTCATATACCATGCACCAGCAAGTCTGCAAGTCTCTCGCTTTTCGTCGTTTTCGCTGGCGAGCTCTAACGAGGTGTCTGTGACGACAGGGGCGATAGACTCAAGTTGATCAATACGAGCACGACGATCGGGACACGCACGTGGAGTGCGCGCATCGAGGTGCGTCTCCGAGGAACACTGTCGCAGCGGAAAAAATGCTTTTGAAGGGACGGGGTGTTGACGATGTGTAGATATGGGACGTGACGCATCGTCGGCTCGTTGCGTCTGCGACGCAGGTCAAGATGGAAGCGTCGTCGTCGTCCCCGAAACTGTGACCGACAGTCCGCTCGGGGGAGGGCAGCGAGCGCATGTTGTGTCGCCGTAGGTCTAGTGATAGTTGTTCAAAGCATGCTGGTACTAGTCCGGAGCGGGAGGCGGAGTTTAGATCATTACGCCTCCTAGTTCTGGTCGATAACCACATCACGAACCTGCCATGTTCTGCAGACGACGTTGGAGAGGGAGAGGATGAAAAACGGTTCAATTTCGTCTTGCATTGGATGGTTTACAGCGCAGTAATCTCGTGCGCAAACGATCAGCCCAATACCGACCGCACCATCCTAGACAATATCGGTGTCATCTTGTTCCACCTTCGTAGTGGTTGGATCCAACAAGTGTACTATCCACGCCGCCTGTCTTGGGTCGCCTCGTCGCCGACCATCCGTTGCAATTGTAGTCGCGAGTAGTAGCCGTAGTAGCTCCCTGGTTGACCTTGATGTTACCCGCGCCTACCACGCTAGGTTGGACCGACGACCGCATGCACAGGCAAGTACATGTCCCCGTCTCTCCAGCGCGCAGGACGACATCAAGCACGCTCGACAGCTGCCTTATCGTGCTCCTGCCGTGTTTCCACCCAGCGAACCTCTAGCGAGTGTTCCGGTGCTGGTAACCGCCCGCGGTGCGATACCAACAGCAGCTGGATGACGGTCGTAATTTGCAACCGGAGCGCTGTTCAAGTTCTCTATCGATCTTTTGGCATCGTGCTCACACACTCTGCGCAGGGGACATTGTCAAGGTGAATTGTTTGGACTGAGCCCGGCGTGCATCAATCGAGGTTGAATGTGACCAATGACAAGCCCGTTTGCGTTCGTTCCACGCGCTGTCTCCAAGTATACCAAAGAATGGCAAGGCATATCCAGACCTCCACCATCTCCATCTCCCTTACTTGACACCACCACCGACGATGAACTCGACGATGACCACGACGACGAGCTCAAAGGAAAAGAAAGAGCCACTGAACCTACTTCTTCAAAGCCATCAACCATCACGCAGGACATCGCCTTCCTCATCTCGCTCGCCCTCTCCGACTACAATATCTGGCTCGACTCCGACCTCCGCCGGAAGCTCGAGGCGTGTTTGCAAGACGATGTCTCCCCCAACGACGCTGGCTGTACGTCTTCTCTTTCTCGTGTTCATCACCATGCTGACCTCTGCCACCGACCACAGTCGTGCCCATCAACTACCTCCTCCGCAGAGCCCCGTTTTGGGGTTCACTCCCACTTGCGAATGGCCAGCCCGAACCGTCCGAAACCGAGGTCGTGAAAGCTCTCCGCGTGCATGCGAGTCGCACCCTCCAAGTGCGCATGCGTCTCCCACCCTCCTCCACTCCTGCACTGGTTTCGTCTGTCTGGTACGGCACCGGAAAAACCTCACGTAAGAAAGACGTGGGTGGGTACGAAGTACGCCGGAAAGACTGGTCGACGCTGCGAAATCGTCCATCGCGTGGGTGGACGCGTGCCCGATGGGACGACATGACAGCATATATGGTGCGTTTCATCGTTCACCTCCTAAACCGCCCCGTATATCCAATCGGTTCCATCAGGAATGCATACCGCCGCAATACCGCACAGTTGGGGGCATCGCCCGTTTCGCCGAATCGTTCCTCTCTGTAGTGGACACAGAAGCAGACGTGGAACGCCACCTTCGCATCCAATGCGTCAGCCTCCCTCCCCACTACCTCGACAAGCCCGGTGACAAGCCCAAATGCAAAGGTTACGCCCTCGTCACCTTTTCCACCAAACCGGACCTCGAGACCGTCCTTGACGCGTGGCCTTGGCGGCGCCGTGTACCTGTTCCCACCAACGGCAACGAAGACGAGAACGTGTCGCCTGTTTTGAACGAAGCGCACAAGAATGGGCTGCGGGCGATCTCCCGTGCGCGTTGGGACGCGTTGAACGATGAGTATCTTTCCTATAAGCAATCCCTCGTCGAAAATGTTGCGTACACGGAAACGGCAGTGCCACGTCCGGGCCATGGCACGCCCGAACGTGCCGAACCTACTGCCTTACCCAACTCCCACCTTCAAGCGCACACGTACACGATGCCCTCTTCACCTTATCCATTTGACTGCCTCGTCTTTGTGCGCAATGTCGACCCAGGTACGAACAAGACTATGCTCAAATCGCTCTTTGCCCAAGCATTCCAAGACCAAGATGGATCCAGTCCCTTTCTCACGACCGGTCTCGACTACGTCGACTTTACCAAAGGCATGGACACGGTGCGTGCTGCCCCTCCCTTTGTGGTGCCTAGGACGCCACGCTGACCAACGTGCACGCCAGTGCTACCTCCGCCTCACCTCCCCAGCCCATGCGACGCGTCTACTAGACTACTTTGACACCCGACCCGTCACACAGGCCCACGGTTTGGACGCTGCAGGTCGAGCGCCCCTCGAGGATGACAAGCCGATCGCGATGGAGAGGGTCCGAGGGAAAAAAGAGGAAGTGTATTGGGAAAAGATACCCGAAAAGGTGCGGCACCAGGCTGTAGACAGGGTCATCCAGGCCCGGCTTGCAAACGGCGCCGAGGTTGCATCTGAGTCCGCGTCTGCACCACACTCGACGCGACGTGGCGATGCCAGCGGGAGCAGACGGAAAAAACGGACGCGGGAATGTTGAAGCGTTAATGGAATTCCCGTTCTAGTCGTAGGATGTGCGCAAGTCTGAACGAAGAACAAAAAAAGTTGTC
>JBBPTC010000200.1:8498-26585 GCA_038093955.1 Boletus albobrunnescens
AACGATAATTTTTGCATCATTGAAAACCGTCGTAGCCTGGTTGTGTCCATTGGTTCATGCCCATTCCATTCATCCCCCCCATCATGCCTCCCATCCCCATGTTGCCCATCCCCATTCCGTTCATCATCATCCCGTCGCCGATCCCGCCCTCCCACACCACGCCCTCTGGATTCTCGCCACCCATCCACATCGAACCGAGGCCCAACTGGCCCATGTGGCCCTGTCCAGGGGGATGAAACGGCGCACCCATGCCGTCCATAATCATCGGCATATTCATGTTGCCCATGCCCATCCCCGCCATGTTCATATTCACACCCATGCCCATGCCCGGCCAGCCGCCCATGTCGACTGGCATCCCGACCCCGATACCCATGCCACCCATGCCCATGCCCATCATGGGCGACATGAGCATCTGGTTCTGTGCCGCCTGGTTGGGGGGCATATTGGGCCGTCCGGGCCGAGGGGGTCCCAGAGCGACGCTGACGCCGCCGCTGATGCCAACGCCCACACCCCCGCTGACGCCGCCGCCGCCTGGGAGAGGACCAGACCGGACGGGCGATTTAGGCCGGAGCGTCTCGATCTCCTGCGTATTAGGGACGACGCACTTGCCACCCCCGAGTGCGGCGAGCTTCTTGGTGATCTCCTCCCAGCCGTCCTTGTCCCACGGCCGTGCACCGTCGGGGATGCACGGTGCGCGGTCGCGGGCGAGCTCGGGTACGAGCTCGTGTTCCCCCTCGGCGAGGACGGTCACCCAGCCTCGCCGCAACGAGGATCGCCCGCGGCCAAAGATTTCGAGCCGGCGTGTTCCGAGGCAAAAGTTTTCTATGAGGGTGTATGTTTCGGGGGGTTTGCGCGTCGGATCGGAGGGATCGCCTTCCCAGATGATCACGTCTGTATCTGGGCAGACGGCGACGGCGGCCAGGATGAGTTGTCATGTCAGCACGGCGATCGGGAGAAGGGGACAGGAAAGTAGATTTGGGGGTGGGGGTTGTAAACGTACCGACGTTGCAGTGCACGAACCAGTTGTCGGTGGATCGCCGTACGGTGCCTTTGATGCCCATCAGACAGTGCTGTTTGGTTCGGGTTAACAGAGACGTCGTGGGTGGATCTGTCTATGGCACATCAACGGTGGAGATCGGACGGGACGCGCGTGCGGAGACTCACGCCAGGACCGCGATTGGAATGGATGTTGGTCTTGACCCAGACGATGTCCTCGCATCTTCTGTAGCCCCACTTTGCGAGGACTTCGCGACCCCGTTCGAGGCCCTCTCCTGCGCCGCTGCCGACCCACATGAAAATAAAGGACGGGTCTGCGGCGAGGGAAGGTATTGGGAATTCTTGGATCTCGTCCCAGCCAAACGAGGATGAGAACGGGGGGTCGAGGAGGATCACGTCGAATTTGAACGGGTGGAGTGAATGGAGTTGCTGCAGGGGCAGGTAACACGACGGGACTGCGTGCGTGTCGACCGACTCTTTTTTGAGATTTAGTAGACGCTGTTGTTTGGGATATCTGACGCCAGGAAGAGGGGTGGGCGTGAAGCGCGTTCCGAGACGAGAGATGGGCGCGCGCAGACTTACTCTTCAAAACGTCGCTCGAGCTCTGCGCCGACGACCCAGTTTTGGGGCCATTCGCCGCTGTCGACGTACCGCTGGGAGTAGTCGTTACGGATCGTTTCTTCTTCGGGAACGTAGTTGGGGTAGCGCGCGAGTCGTGCACGTTTGGCGGGTGGAAGGTCAGGCCTTGGAGGGGGTTTCGGGCGTGGCGCGAGGAGGGGCGATGATGGGGGCGATGGAGAAGGCGAGGGCGAGGGCGAGGGAATAAGCGGAAGCTTGAGGAGATCCTGGGGTGGAGATGGAAGGGCGCGAAGGAGACGGCGATTGTTACGCTGGGCGTCGCGGACGCGGGCGACGAGCTCGGCGTGGGCTGTGAGGAGGCTCTCTGCGGAGCTGCACACGTCTGAGGTCGTGCAGAGCGTCATGGAAGGCGTTGACCAGGAGACTTTCCTATCTCGGACGTGGTACTACGACCACTTACAAGGCGCCCGTCATGGGTAAAGGTGCAAAGGCCACGCGCAAGTTTGCCTCGAGCGGTCGACTCAAGAAAACGATCCAGTCGAGAAAGAAACACCGACAGATCAAGAAAAAATTCGAGAGCAGACGCGGTGCAAAGGGAAAAGGCAAAGGAAAAAGTAGAGCACCGGTACAAGACTCGGACGGCAGCGAACAGGATGACGCGGAAGAGGTCGAGCCTGAGGGACACGCAAAGACCGAGTTTGTACGTTCGTGCTACGGCCGGTCGTGTGCTGACGTGCTCGTCGCAGCGTCGAGGGTATGACTGTGGACGACTTTCTTGGCGCTGGATTCATGGAGAACGAGTCTGACGATGGAGAGGTACTACACAGACTATACATTGGCTACGGGAACTCATGAGTGTCCATAGATGGACATCGAGGATGGCTCTGACGCAGAGGAAGAGGACGAGAAAAACGAGGAAGACGTTGCGGACGACGAGTCTTTTGCATCGGTCGATGACTTGGAAAGTATGTCTTCCCCAGTGATTGACGCATCCATGCAAACACGGTACTGCAGACGAGGGCGTCGCGCACATACACGAACTTTCCAAGCTGGCGGAGAAGGACCCCGAGTTCTACAAGTACCTCCAAGAAAATGACAGGGAACTGCTCGAATTCGATCTCAAAGACGCGGTCAATGAAGAGGAGGACGAAGAGGAGGAGGACGTCGAGATGGGGGACGATACGTTGCCAATCCTCACAAAAGAGGTCCTGCGCGGATGGCAAAAGGCTTTGCTCAATGTAAGCACCCTCTGCGCTGATCTTGGCGTCTGGTGACACGTTCTCCAGTACCGTTCCCTGCGTGCCTTGAGAAAACTATTGATCGCATTCCGTTCTGCTGTGTACATGAACGAGGACGACCAACCCCTTGCTTGGCGTATCGACAGCTCAGCAAGTATGGCGTTTTGGTCCTTGTTTCGGAGTGTTGTACTCATGATGCATTTATAGTGTACAGCAGGCTCGTTACGACTGTTCTCAAATTTACCCCAGTCGTTCTCGTCCATCACATCCCCTACAAAACCCTTCCTAATGGAAAATAGTACGCGGGACTTGCATCTGCCGCTCCGCGATATTTATTATTCCGCAGTAAACCACCTACCCAAACAACGAAACAAAAAACGCTTCAAAGACTCATCTTATCCTACTTTAATAGCGTGGTCCACCTGATTCCACAGCTCACTGACAACGAGATGCTTCAGCTTGCCTTTGCGGAAAGCGCAAAAATCCTACCGTATGTTACCACGAGTCGGAAAGCCGTCAAAGCCTATCTAAAGGTATGATGGTCTGCAACGCTCGATTGTGCTACGGTAATAAGGCAAACGTCCGCAGCAATGTCTCGGAGCTTGGTCTTCAGGAGAAGACAGCGTACGGATAGCAGCATTCTTGGCGATCAGAATGCTTGCAAACGCTGCTGGCAATGCGATGTTGGACCTTGTCTTGAAGGTTGTCGTCTTGTTTTCGTGCATCATTCCGCTACTTATAATCACTTTCAGAGCACCTATCTCGAGTTGGTGCGCTCCTCGAAATCCACGAGTTCGCACACATTGCCCTCTATTAATCTGATGAAAAATTCTGCCTCTGAGATTTTTTGTTTGGACCATGCAGTAGCGTATCAGCACGCGTTTGGATACATCAGACAGCTTGCGATTCACCTCAGGAACAGTATGAAAACGAAAACCAAGGTGCGTCGTTGAGGCCTTGTCGCGCGTCGGGCCGGGTTGACGTCCTCAGGATTCGTACCGGCAAGTGTACAACTGGCAATATGTGCATTGCGTCGACTTTTGGGCCCTCGTGCTGGCCAGAGCATGTAGCAAAAAAGCGCAAGCGGAAGAGAGCGACGACCTCAAGCCTCTCATTTACCCGCTGGTTCAAGTAAGCTTGGGTGCCATCAAGTGCGACGATTTATTTCTTGCTCGTTGCGTCTCGTAACACACGCTCCCAGGCTCATATCCAACGCACGTTCGTATCCTTTGCACCTCCACGTCGCCCGGTCGATGCTCCACCTGTCGCGCCACACGGACACGTACATCCCACTCACGCCGTACCTGCTCCCCATCATCGCGTCGCAGCTGACGTTGTCGGGCAAGCCCAAGCCGTCGACACTTCGTCCGCTCGACTTTGAATGCAACATCCGTGCGCCAGCGCAGTACCTCAAGACGCGTGTGTACGTGGAGGGTCTCGTCGAGGAAGCGACGTTTGTGCTGGCCGAGTGGCTGATCAGCGCGCCTGTGCACGGGAGCATTGCCTTCCCCGAGATCACGGTCCCGATCGTCGTCTCCTTGCGCAAGACGCTCAAGACGGCCAAGTCGAGATCAAAATCAAAAGGGGCACAAAAGGAAGCGGATGTCGTCAAGGGGCTCGTGGAGCGTATTGAGGAGAGTGCCAAATGGATGGAAGCGAAACGCAAGGGCGTCCGTTTTGGCCCTGGAAAGCTGTCCGAAGTGGAGATGTGGGAAGCGGACCTCAGGGTCGACGAATCTCCCCTTGCCAAGTATGTCAAGGTACTGCGCAAGGCTAGAGAGAAGCGGAAAAACATGGTCGACAAGGTATGTAGACGGTTATGGGACGGCGTGTCGCTGACGATATGAGTATGGGTATAGGCTGCAAAGGGTGAATACGAAATATTGGATGACAGTTGACGGAGATGACTGCATAGTCCTTGCAGCGTGTTCCAACTTGGCCAGTAAAAATACCCAAGGTGGTATTCTCAGGCTTTTTGTAAAATGTTAGTAGGATATGCGGATGGGACACGTCGGTTCCATGTGCAATCTCATTGCTGCGTGTCGGTTGTTGCCACCATTTTACGCCCCTAGCCTCCTGGAATGTAATAAAACACACACTTTACAATCCAACTTGGGTTCACGCTGATCCCCGATGCTGAACTGTGCGACCCAAGCGAACGGGACCGCGACAGAGACAAAGAACCCCGATATCAATGGATATAACCCTTTCGGCCGCGAACTGAGCCCGCATTTCTACTGGTGTCCCCTGGAAAGACGAACGGCAATGTCCGGGCGTAATGAAGGGGGAGGTCCGGCAGTGACAAGGACGGATGAACTGTCGAGACACGGGATGGGCCTGGCAAGATCCTGTGTCATTTTTTTTTTGGACCGCGTTGCTAGGACATATTTATGTGACCGTCTGTTCCGAATCCCCCCTCGCGCGATGTGACACCCACGCCGGATGAAACGACTCGGGGGGAAAGAGATAGTCATGGCCGTTGGCCATGTTTGAGAACGCGGGATACAAACATGACTCGGACATTATCTCCAGATGCCCAAAAAGACCTGCCACCACGGTCGACGGATGCCCTGTGTGCTCCGCTCGTAACCCTGAACGAGACGGAGGTAATGTTTGGGCATGGACGCGGGCTCGAGGGTCTTTTTAGAGAGTGGGTACTGGGCCGAACGCGGCTTGAGGATGGGGGCGAGCAGACAAGGCATACGGGCTCACCTTGTGCTGTATGCCATTGTCCAAGAGGACTTTAGCGGACTGGACCGCGTTTGGGGTGAGACGGGGATGGGCCGCGAGGGATGCGAGAAAGTCTTTGAGCTGTAGGTTGGGGCGAAAAGGGTCTGTAGGCCAAGCAGCGGCGATGGCTTTGAGGCGGCTGTGGGCGTACTTGGACGGTGTCATGGACGTTGGTTAGCTCGCGAGGGACTTTGAATCGGACTCGAAAACGACTTTGACCTTGTTCCACAGCGAACGGGGAGGTGAGACGATATCGCAAGGAGGGCACATCAGTCGGCAGCAGCCCCTCGCGGTCGAACTCGCTCGCCCGCGGACTACTGGGAATTGGACAGCCCATCCCCGATTGGCATGATAGCTGACGGGGCCCAACTGTCAATGGTGGACAGCCGTCGCGCCCGTTCACCTCCCCCATCCAACTTTGCGTTGGTGAAACACACCTGCCACCCCCTGGTATGTACTAGACTATACCCATCTCTGCGCGTTGGACTAGCCCTTGTGGGAATGGTCCCAACGCCCGGCCGTGTTAGCGGTCTCTTTGTGGCGTCACGGCAACTATGCGACTCGGAAATGAACTCTTATTTTATTGTACCACGCGGTTTTTGCAGGACTCAAGGCTTCTTTCCGCAATGACTGACTTGCCGTATGGCTCGCTTTACCACCTTTGGCAAGGCCGACCTGACTTCGCTTGCCGTTTCTTCCGCACCGACCGGTTTGTTGCGGTACTCTCCGTTTCTTCGGATTGTTGGCACCGTTTCATAGCTGACTCATGCACGGCGAGTGGACGTAGAGCGTCCTTGAGTTGGAGTGGCGGAAGGGCGTTGCTTATTTTGCGTTATTCCCCATCCCGCGAGGCGTTGCAGCCCGGCTTTTTCCGTTTTGGCTCAATGACCCGTCGAATTTCGTTGTATGTTTTTTTTTTTTTTTTTCTTTTTTCTTTTTGGCGTAAATTATTATTGTACTATGTGATCTTCGAGAACCGACCGACCTGCAAGTCGTCGCGATGTCTTCTTTTCCACAAACCATGATGAGTATGTGTTGACCGACGTCCCCTGCGCGTTTGCCGACGCACATGACCACTAGCGCCCATCGCCGCTTCCAATGCGGCCTTTACACCGCCATTTTTGCGAGCGCCCAAGCACCGTGTTCATCGTGCACGTTGATCACGTCCCCCTCCTCCTGACTCTTCTTTCATCATGGGATGCTGTGGCGAACCGGTCCACAAGGACGACCAATACACCAACCGTTCACCGCCCGTTCCTGCTGGCCTTGTCCAGCAGCAACCCCTACCCAAGGAGCCTGCGCTGCTCTCGCCGACCGTCCCATCACCCCCTCCCCCAAGCCTGCACCACCTTCACGTGAGACCTGGCGCGCTGAACCAGGCGCAGTGGGGCCCTCGCCCCGGCTCCGTCGCGGGCTCGTCCTCGCCGCCGCCCGGGAGCATTCACCACGGCATACCGATGCTGTCCCACCCATTGGTGAACGGGAGCATGCCTGCGATGTTCACCGCGCCGTCCGACCCGAATTACCATAATCACAACAGCAGTGCTACCCCTGCACTCCCTGCGCCGCTGTACCAGCCCAGCCCCATCCACCCGCTCCACCGGAATGGGTCGACGTCCCCGTCGGTCTCGCCCTCCATGGTGCACACGGTCACTTCGGCGGCAGGGACCCAGTACAATGGGTCGTTGGACGAAGGCAGGATGTCCATCTCCATCGACTTTGGTGAAGTTTTTTTTTTTTTTTTCCGGTGGCCAAGTATGGATAGCCTTCTGACGCATGGCCTGCCCCTGCTAGGAACGACCTTTTCCGGTGTGGTACGTGCACGCAGGCAATCGGGTAGCGTGATGGACTGACCGGGCGAATCCACAACAGGCATATGCATCCTCGCGCATCGCGTCGGGTGCTATCCAGCAAATTCTGCATTGGCCAGGCTCGTTTGAGACGTTTCGCAAGGTGCCGACGTGTCTGCTCTACGACGAGCACGGACAAGTCCTGGCATGGGGGCTCGAAGCCAAGAACACCAGTCTCATCCCGGGCACGTTTCGATGCGAATGGTAGGCGTGTCTGCCTACTCGTGACGTCTGTCCGCAAGTCATGTCTTTGTAGGTTCAAACTGTTTCTCGAACCGCGTGCGTTGCGCGACGAGGGCGCCATCGATCCACGATTACCGCAGCTCCCAGTAAGTCGTCGTCCTATGTGCGTTTCAGAAAGGAGGATCTCCACTACCTTTGACAGCCCGGCAAAACGGCCATGAACCTGATCGTCGACTTTTTGACATGCCTGTGGGAGTACGCCAAGGAGGAGATCACCAGGGAGATAGGGGCAGTCGCCGACCTGTGTAAGAGCCTCTCTGATCCATTCTCGGGCGGGCAACACTGACGCGGACCGCTCATAGACTCCGCGGACGTTGTGGTGACTTGTCCTGCGGCGTGGGACGCCAAAGGATGTGACCTCATGCGTGCGGCTGCGATTGAAGCCGGGCTTGTGCAATCTGCGCGCGCTGGGGATATTCACTGGCGTGATCGCCTCCGCGTCATCACGTAGGCGGACGTTATTTCTGTCACGGCCCTGGCCCTGCACTGACGGGTCTATCTTTAGCGAACCCGAGGCAGCCGCAGTGCATTGTGCACGGTTGACGGGTCTTCACAAACTCCGTCCGAGCCAGAACTTTGTGATTTGTGATGCAGGAGGCGGTACGGTCGTACGTATACTGTTTGTTCATTCGTGACATACTGTGGGTGACGGGCGGCCGGAAAGGACCTAGCGTGCTACAAGATCATTGGCCAGGTGGGGCAAAACGGGCATCTCGAAATTGCAGAAATGTGTGCGCGGTCTGGCGCAAACTGTGGATCGCTCTTTCTGGATCTTCGATTCCGGGAGCTAGTCAAGACGCTTTTGGTGGATCACCCTGCGCACCTCGATGCAGCCAGTTTGGCATATTTCATGCACTCGTTCAGTCAGACGGACAAGCTCGCGTTCAAGGGGGAAACTGATGACGGTAGGGGTGCACTGCGTGGACGTGTGTCTGATCTGAAACGCGACAGATACGTACTTCCATTTTACGTGCTTCAACGTGCAGGACCCTCATGACCCGTCTGTCGGGCTGATCAACGGAGAACTGGCGATACCGGGGATTCTAATTCGGCGAGAAGTCTTTGACCCTGTCGTCAATCAAGTAAGCGACCGTGTGGCGTCGCGATGGATCAGCGTGGCTGAGGATATTAAAATAGGTACTGGAGATGATCGAAGAGCAGTCCCGCAAGATCGAGCAACGGATTGATGCGCTGCTTCTCGTGGGAGGGTTCGCTGGGAGCGAGTACCTGTTTAGAAAAGTGGAGGCGAGTTGTGGCGGCGCCACGGTCATGTTGAGGACTGAAGATGCAATTTCTGTGCAGGCCAAGTTCTCTGGCAAGATTAAAGTGATCGCACGGCCATCTGATGCTGACACGGCGACGGTGCGTGGTGCCGCGCAGTACGGACTGTCGGGCAAGACGATTGTATCGACGGTGATTGTGCCTCGGGCATATATTATGAAGGTGAGCCTGGCCGCGTGTCGTAAGCGGGGGATGCGCTGAGGGTGGCAGGTCAAACTTCCAGCGGAGCCCGAGGATTGGCTGAGGCGGCCCGCTTATATCAAGGAGAATAGTGCGAACGTGGCGATATGTGAAAACCGGTAAGAAGCCATGGAATTGAATAGGCGATCAGAATGAAGACCGAGGAATAGGCTGCAATATTTGGTGGTCAAGGGATCGATCCTGCGAAAGGGGTAAGAGCGAGACTCGTCGAGATGAGTGTGGGACGTGACGGCTGATTGTGTAGGCAGCGCGTGAGGACCAAGTTCTGGTAGGGGGACTTGGACGGAAAGTGGTAACGAGGCTAAACGTTCCGCCGCAGCAAGTTCTCACAGAACAGACAAGGTGCGTGCGTGAGTGCACGGGGTAGATGAAGGGCCATGGCTGACGATGATGTTAGATTGCCATTTCGTCGCTGTCCTGTATACGTCCGAGTCGGATAAGATCATGCGGTATACGGATGAGGCAAGCAGTTGACACGTCACGGGAAAGTCGAGTGACGTTTTATGCCATAGGGCGAAACGACGGAGCTCTGCAAGTGGACGGTGGATCTGAGCTCGTTACCCACGTTCCAGCAAAATGCGAGTGTTTCGCACCCGAATGGGTTCTACACAGGTACGGGCTAGTGATTATCTTCCGTGGACTGCGGCGATGATGATGGCGACGCGTGGCGCAGAATTTGAGCTTGGATTGGAGATGGACAGTGCAGAAGTGCGGGGGGTACTGTTCTACGAGGGGCAAGAGTGGGGCCGAGTCGTGTTTGATTTCCTCAACTGAAGCGTTTTTCTTTCTTTTCTTTCTTTTCTTTCTTTCTTTCTTTTTTTGCTTTTCATTTGCTTTTTTTTTTCATTTTCATTTTTACTTGATATATATATATATATATATATTGTTTTTATTTTATTTTTGAGAAATGGATCGTCGCCGAGTCGGCCGTGTCCGAGGCCGGCCATGTCCGAGACTTGTCGTATGCACACCTCCACCCGCTTTTAATCCCGTCCGAGCCAGTCCAATGTCTGTCCTCTTCTTATGTCCCCTCCCCCCCGCTTCCTCAACTGGGGCCGCACATTTGCTTGCGAGCCCATCGCCATATTCGATCCCGATAACATTCGCCAGTGCGAGCGCGTCCTCGACCTCGCCCGCTCCACCAACACCGTCGTACGCGCAGTCGGCGTCGGTCACTCCCCTAGCGATCTCCCATGCACCTCCGGCTACATCCTCCGCACAACCAAGCTCAATCGCCTCCTAGAGGTACGCCGATCCCGTTCCCGCACACAGCCCCCCCGCTCACCCCCGCAGGTCAATGTCGAGAAGCGCTACGTCGTCGCAGAGGCCGGCATCACCATCGACGCCCTCCACACAGAGCTCGCCAAGCACGGCCTCGCCATGATCAATGTTGGCTCCATCTCCGACCAGACACTCGGCGGTATCATCACCACCGCGACCCATGGAACTGGCATCAACTATGGCGTCATCTCCACCCACGTCCTCGCCCTCTCGCTTCTGCTAGCCGACGGTTCCCGCGTGTCCTGCTCCCGCCACGAGCGCCCCGATCTCTTCATTGCCTCCATATGTGGCCTTGGCTGCACTGGCCTTATCTTGTCCGTCACGCTCCAGGTCGAGCCCGCGTTTCGGCTAAGAGAAACCCATCAGATGATGCCGTTTCACCGATGCGTCGGACAAATCGACGCTCTCGTCAGGGCTGCACAACACGTTCGGATATGGTGGTACCCCGCCGCAGACTCCATGCGGGTTAGTTCTGCCGATCGGACGTTACAAGTGAGTAAGCTCTCGTTCCGTCATCCCGCTAGACGCCCTACCCCCCCCCTTCCCCGCAGCCAAAGCAAACCACGACAAGCTGGCTCTGGGATTCCTTTTTTGGTTTCCACGTGCTCCAGTTCCTCCTCTTTTTGGGTCGCTACTGTCTCTCCCTAAACGTATTCACCGCAAGGTATGCAGCATGGCTCGTCAAGGATCACGTCGTCACAGTGGATGACAGCTACCGCATCTTCAATCTGGATGTCAGAGTACGTCCGTTCCTGTTCCTCGCACTCCCCCCGGTGACCCCCAAAACAGTTCCCCCAACACACCACAGAGTGGGCCATTCCGTATGCAAACACCCAGCGCTGTTTACACGACCTCCATTCCTGGCTAGCCCACGAATTCGCCGAACCAAACGGCTTACGGCCTCATTTTCCGATCGAGATCCGCTTCTCGGACAGCGACGACATCTGGCTTAGTCCAAGCAACGGTCAACAGACTTGCTGGATCGGCATCGTCCAATACAAGTGAGGGCGTCCATACCGTCATCCGTCTCCCCCATGAGTCTAACCTCTCTCTCCAGACCCTACGGCCTCGAGGTCCCCTTTCGCGACCTCTTTGCCCGCTTTGAAGCCATCCTCTGTCGCCACGGTGGCCGTCCCCACTGGGCCAAGGCGCATCCTCTCCGACCGGACACGCTTCGCACCCTGTATCCCCGTTTCGATGACTTTGTTCGCGTACTGGAGGCCGTCGACCCACACGGCATGTTCCGTAATGAGTACGTCCAGCGCCACATCTTTGGCAAGATGGACCCCGAGTATGGCAGCGAGGTGTTTAGGCGCGACGCTCGCTCATGGTCCTGAAATTTCCCGCTTGATATATATGTCCATCCTCGTATCTTACGCGCGCCATCTTTTACCTTTTTTTTTTTTTTTTTTCTTTTCTTTTCTTTTCTCTCTTTTCTTTTTCTTTTTTTTTTGTATTGCTTTCGCTAGCGGGTACACTCTTCTTCCTATAGTTGTTTTACTTGCACGCACGATGCTCCTACTCACAACCCTAGCTGTTGTTTAATCGATTCCCTCACTAGTCGCTCGTACTCCTACCGCAGCTCGATGAGTCATACGAATACGGTAAACCATCGGCTGCGCACCAATTTGTTATCGCGATACAGCTTGCAACAGTCGATATTGGCGCCACTCTCCAGGTTCGGCTCTACCGAATGCGTACATGAGCGGATCGAGATGAGACGACCTGCATGCGTCTTGTGTGCGCGTGTATGTGGCGTACGTACCGGCAAGCATGGAGATGACGCTCAGCAAGACCTTTTCGACGCTCTGCACGGGGCTCCAGCGTTCGGACGCCTGTTCGTACATGGTCGGGTCATCGCCCGGGGTGTGCAAGATGGATATGCAGACGGTGCCGTCCGGGTAGACTGTATGTATTGATGCATGGAGTGAGTGCGTGATCGGCTGATCCGAGGGGGTGCAAGTTGTGAAGAGAGAAAAAGGCGGTGGGTGGCGTACCGTTGGGATGAAAGAGGGGAGGGTCGAATTTCATCTTGAACGGCGAGAGGGGGTAATCCGAGGGCTGTCGATAGCGGTGGGCGTTGGCGCTGTCAGCGTCGACGGTGCCTCATCAAGGGAGGGGGGGAACGTACAAAAGTGAGCTTGGCGACAAAGACGCCACCATCCTGGGGTCGGTCAATGGTGGTGCGGGTGATGGAACGAGGAGACTCGGACGCACAAAGGGCGTGTCCTTGGGCCCGCATATCAGGGCTTCCCAGGTGAAAAAGTCGGACTCCGAGACGGGACCTTGGATGTGTGCGAGGATGCATTGGGAATGTGAGGTCGGCGTCCAGACGATCCGAGACGTACCTGCTGTAAACATGCCATCGGGGGAACCTTGAGTAGGTGAGCCGATGTGAACGACGAGTGGAGGAGGATACGCACCGCCCGACGTGAGCTGCTTGTACTCTGTCATTAGCCGCCTGAGCGCGGTCGAGTTGCTCCCGGATCCACGCGCGCTCATGGTCATGTCTTTTTTGGTGGTGCGAGACGACAACTCGGAGGAGTGAGTGTACACGGAAGATGCCGCACTTGGCTGGGGGGGGGGTGCATTGCCTCTCTCTCTCTCCTCCCACCTGCCCCATCAACCCGGCGTTGCCAGCAGCGCTTTGGTTGCAATGCGACCGCTCTCTCAAGATCAGAACCCGGTGGCAACTCGGTTGATTCATTTTTCATGGGCTCCCCCACCACCCCCTTGATGGCGAACAATTCTCGCCGGTCCGGACGCGCGCAACGGTTATTAAAACGCCATATTGGCTGCGTTGATTCATCCAATGAAAAAGTGCTTTCGCGACGCCGCTTTCTCACCCCACACACGTCGGCTTCCTTCCTGGTTCGACACGCCAGAATACCCACAAAGAAACAAAACACTGCCTCGTTCGACCTACCTTATCGCGGAGATAAGAACTAACGCGTACAGCCCCCAAACAAGGTCAGATATGAATGATCAGAGCCAGGCGTGTGTGTCAGCCTACGACGTCCGAGGGGCTGATAGAAATAACCGGTGGCGGACGTTTTCTTCGCGGCTTTGCGTCTGGTGCTCCTGGTGCGGCGAAAAAGCGTCACTGCCACTCATACATCATGACCCGGCCGTACCCTGCGGTCTTGATCGGGTTTCCTGGGTGTGGCCTCATCTTTTGGGGAGAACACAGCTTGGTAGGTGTGATAAAGTGCATGCTATCGGTCGTGTTCCTGTTCCGACCCACGGATATCCCATCATCCTGGAGTAATTTCGGATGTCGGTCACCAAATACAAATCATCATGCATCATCTAGAATGAGGCGTGGTACGACGTTCATGGCCATCAGCTGCAATACCCATCCATTTTAGCAATCGGACTAGTATTTCCCGACGAACCGGGTCGCCACCTACCTCCTGAAAGAGCAACTTGGCAGCGTATGGAATCGTTAGCGTCGCCATCTTTTTCGAACTTTTGCAGTAGGAACACCACCCGTGGTAGCCCATCAAGCCACATTCTTGACACGCGTTCACCTCAAATTTGTCGGACGAAATCATCAGGCGCTCCAGTAACAGCTGCGTTGCGCCGTAGCCGATCAGGCAGTCGCGCTCCATTTCTCCGAGGCGCAGGCCACCCTCCCGTGATCGTCCTTCAGTTGGCTGCCGCGTCAGCGTTGCGCGTGGCCCTCTGTGCGTCTCTGGATAAGCAAAACGTGGCATGGTTATTATCGGAGATGGACGGACCTCGCCCGAGCGTGCATCTTGTCCAGGACCATGTGTTCTGCAAACAATAACAGGTCAGTGATGGGTGGCGCAAATAAACAATACTCACTCAGTTTCTGCAAGGAACAAGAGCGTGTGAGTGCAAAAGGGCAGTCGGACACAGTTTATTTACCTGATAATAGATGGGCCCAAAGAAGACATAGGCTTCCATTGGTTCACCGGTAATGCCACTCGTGAGCATGTCCTTGCCAGCATAATTGAACCCGCGCTCGATCAGGATCCGAGACATGTCCTCCACCTAATGGGGGTACCGTTGAGCTGGACCAACGAGGACATTCTGATACGACGTACCTTGGACCCGCCAAACGCAGTGCCATATTGAAGCTTGCCGCATAAAACGCCCGCCTGAACAAGGGGTCAACCTATAATCGGGGACAAGGCGAACGGTAGATTACCTTGCCAGCCAAAAGTTCGATCATCTTCCCGACGGTCATTCGAGAGGGAAAACCGTGAGGATTCATAATAGTGTCTAGAATAGCCGAATCAGTGCCATCAACCAACGGGTCGATGATTCCTTACCAGGGTTGATTCCCTGGTCGTTGAACGGCATATCCTCCTGATTCACGATCAATCCACACACCCCTTTCTGACCGTGCCGCGATGAAAACTTGTCTCCCAGCTCTGGCCGGCGTGTCTGGCGAATGAGCACCTTAACCAAGGTCTGGTCGTTTTCGGTATCGCTAATCATCACTTTGTCAATATACCCCGCCACTGGTGATTTGTAAGACATCGGCGTATTTTTATACGGGACCGTGGCAGCTTGTCCGGTAAACGTGTTGTCGTTGGCGTTCGTCGGGGTTTGCTTATTCACGTAGACGTCCCCCGGGTCAACTCGTTCCCCCACCCCGGCAAGTCCGTCCAGCTGGATGATATCATACTTTTTTTGAATCGTGCCATTCTCGTCAAGCGGGGCATCCGCAAGCCGGTCGAATCTGAGCACAGGTCCAGGAATTGGAAAATTCGTTTGCCCCAAGAGGAAAACGGACTTACGTCCCATTGGGATATTTTCGGATGAGCGTTGCGTTCTTGCGCAATACTTGGCATCGTCCGTAGCCGCGGTCCAGACTAGCCTAGAGCAGGTCCTATGAGCGCATGCCATCAAGGAACGAGAAGCGGGACAGACTTTATTTAGGATCAGCGCATCTTCAATGTCATACCCAGAGTAACTCATGACGGCCACTATCGCGTTTTGGCCGGCGGGCAGACGGTCGTAGCCAATCAGCTCGATTGTCTTGGTTTTGACCATGGGTTGTTGAGGGTAAACGGACAGGTAGAGAAGCGTGTCGATCCTGTGGAACTGGTTGTAACCAATCGCACCAATAGCTTGTTTACCCATAGCACATTGATAGGTATTCCGTGGGGACTGATTATGATGGGGGTAGGGAATGAGACCAGCAACAGCGCCTAGGATGGTGAACGGTTCAATCTCTAGATGCGTCGTCGCAGAAACGATATACGATTCGTACAGGGCAATGTACGAGTCGTTCTCTTCATTGACGTCGAGATACTCCACAAGGCCACGACGCAGAAAGTCGTCAAATGACATCCCTCCGGCTTTCAATTGCTACTCCATCAAAGTCACCTCAGCAATCGCAACACCCGTCACAAGAAATGGGCACTGACGGTGATATGTTCCGGAGTGACTTTAGGCACTCCATTTTCGACAATGATCATCGGCCGACATATCCGCCCTCCGTCGCTCGCAATGTGAACGGCGTGGTGATGGTGATTGACATAGACACCAACAAACTCACTGACACGGCCTGCCCTGCGCAGCCTTCGGAAGTTGGCGACAAACCGGGCTGGAGATCGCGTCAAACCGACGATCGTTCCGTTTACGTTAACGACGAATGTATGAGGACCGTATATCTCCGTGCCGGTGGAGAGGCGGATATCTTTATACCACCCTTGATAAGTTTTTTAAGTTGAAATGATGGAGATTCGGCGCCCACCTTCCACTCCGAGCATAAAGGCTAATCGTATTATAGGTTCCTCTTCCACATCAGTGGTGATGTGTGTCATGAGTGCAAGATTTTTTACGAGACCGCAGGCTTCGCCTTCTGGGGTATCACTGGGACAGAGCATACCCCATTGGCTCGGCTGCAAGGCACGTGGTCCGCTGACCTTCCGAGTCTTCTCAAATTGAGAAGAGATGCGGGTCATCATTCCGAGAGCAGATATGAAACTCAGTCGGCTGAGAACGTGGGTCACACCGGCTCTTTCCATCTTGAATCGTTTCAGAGACCAGTTCCCTGTGGAAATCGCGCGAACGAAACCCGAGGTCATGTGATCGCCCTGAAACTGCATGGTGTTGAACGCGTCAAATTCGTTCGTCCTGGAGGGCTTTTTCAGGACCTTGTCAATCGCAGATTTGAGATTGGCATTGAACGTTTTGAATAGATCCTCGAAGAGGAGCGCCAACAATTGACCGGCGCTTACACGAGTTTGCGTGAGTATCGGCACAAGCGGGGTATTCCGGGTAACACGTACAGCTCCAGCCGTTTATTACCAACATAGTCACGATCGTCGACCATTTTTTCATCGTCTATAGCCATGAGAACGCGTCGGGTCATAGTCGCAACGAAGATAGCTTTTGACCTAAAATCAAGTCCGACAACTGGTACATGGGCCAATACGATTGTTGCCAGCGCTTCCAGTGCTTCCTCCCAAGCAGGTCTTCGTGGGCCTACGACCTTGCGATTGACCTTGACCCTAGAACCAATCCATTCCAGAGCCTGGTGGCGGGTGAATATACCAAGCTTGGCAGCCTCTTCTAAATTTGCAGCAAAGGCAGACTTGTAGGCGTCCGTAGTCCCAGCAGTGAGCAAAAGTATTTCCTTGTCTGACTGAATATCGAGAGCCTTGAGAGCGATGACAATCGGGACGTCTTCATGGATTGAATTGTGACGAAGATAGATTTTGCCCCTTTTAGTAGCTACATAGGTTTTGGACTTGAGACCGCCATGAGTCGAACTAGACAAGCATGGGTGGTGTGAGGGACGAGAGATGACGCGCCGATGCTCACGAGGTGCAGGAAGCCTGGACGACGCCTTTGACGTGATCCGTCTCGACGATGATCCGGTTCTTGCTCAGCTGCTCCTGAACGAGGATGACCTTTTCCGTGCCTTTGACAACAAAGTAACCGCCGGGGTCGAGCGGACATTCGGTCATGCGGGCGAGTTGTGCCTCAGAACGACCAGTCAAGATGCACTTGTTACTACGCAGCATGATAGGCAAGCGACCTATGTTCACGTTTGGTCTCCTGACGACGTTCTTGCCGCGGGTATACTGAATCGTGACGAGAACAGGTGCACTATAGGTTATATCGCGTAGTCGACATTCGTGTGGGGTGATACTCTTGTCGATAGCGTCCAGATCAGTGCGGTCGGGGAAGCCGACATGGATGTCGGTGTATTTGAGCCAGAATCTGGGATCAACGTCCGAAGTGATCTTGTTGTTGGCTTTGACGATGTTCTTAATATCGGTATCGACAAAGTAGTTGAACGAGTCGATGTGCTGCTTGACAAGACCTTTGACTTTGAGGAAAGCGGGCAACAGGAGCCATTTGTCCTGTTGGACCGGTTGTCAGGGTGCGCGCAGGGTCGAAAGATGGAAGGAACGCACCTCGACATTTTTAATTGGGTCTGCGAGACCAAGTCCCCGCCAGTTTGTGCGGTTCGGGTGCTGCCATTCCTCATCCTCTGCTAATTCCATGATCTCGCACGACAATCGGCTAAGGCTAGCACTGACTTGGAGTAAGTGTGTGACCCCGAGCACCTCGAGCGCAAGTTCACAAGATGAACTAGGCCCTGAGGCTCACAACTGGCAGCTTTCTAGAAAACCAACGGTTACCTCACAAACTCATAGGTCATCGGCGACTCTATTACTAACGGACAGCCATCACGAGTT
>JBBPTC010000201.1:5301-15795 GCA_038093955.1 Boletus albobrunnescens
GCATGGTCGAGCGAATCCGCCCATAAGCGCATGTAGTACGACATCATAATCCTGCACGAAAGCTCCAAGTCGGTCGGTAAGACAGCTCAGCATCAAATGCTGGACCCAGCCGCGAGTCTCGAAAAATGTCCACTTGATACGTGATGTCGGTTTCCCGTGAATCATCAAGTCGAATACGATCTCTCGACCTGTACAATGATCAAGAGCGACGTCAATACCTTCCGAAACAAGTGGGTCAGTGCGTGCACCAGCAAGACAAAGTACCACAAATCGACGCCTACAGTCAGTTGACAAGAGACACATCAAGTCCGATCAACGCAGCAGGGCTATTGAGGACGCAGATGGCCGTCAATGAAGGTGATATCGCACACCCATGCCGATGCAATGAGGGAGGACACCACTGCATCATGCAAGCCAATTTTCGTGCCCTCGGCGGAGGATGCATAATCTGTGGCTAACAATACGTCTGCGAGCGTGTCAAGCACAACGGGGAGCTCACGAACCCACGCAACCAGCCGCAATTATGATCTGCGAGGTCGTCGTTCTTAGTGAAGTTGTTTTGCAAAATCTTGAAAACGGGTGCGTGCCTTGGTATCTCACATCATTGCGAACATCCATCTTGAACTTACCAAAGTAAAGATCTGGGCAAACACCCTTATAATACCCTCGAGTATACCCTTGGTACTTTGCTAGCATACAAACTCAGCGTACCACACCATAGTGTCAGAGATATTATCCTTGAGCGCACGCGGTCCAGCACCGTAGTCGAGCCAGTATGTCGTGGAGTAGTCAGGCCGCACATCCCTCGAGCAACTGTTGTAGAGATGCTCTAATATGTATGCTACAGAGGAAGGAAGAGCATCGTGGACGTTGCCACGAGAACCCCTTCCAATCTATTAATACGCTAGTCGTGTGAGACGACCCAGACCTACCAACGCAGAATAGGGACCTTCCCTCCACGCAAGAGAATGAACATGCTGATTCCATACATGGCGCAGCTACAACTTCATGAACACCATACGACGAGTGCATTTGCAGCCAATGGCACCTACTTGATACCTGAGAGCGAGCCAATGTCAGGGGGAGATGTACAGCAAAAGATCACACGAGAAACACCGTACAACATAGCCTCTAACCATATCCCGAGGACTGATATTTTGCACACGGGAGGAAGGGCAGCCTTCTTGTCCTAGCGCACAAGATCATGAGCGGATGGATGGATCTATCTAAGGTGTTGCAAATCCAGCTGCGGTGAGCTAGTAGCTGACTGTAGGAAATGGTCAGCAGACCGACTCCAGAGAAGAACGAAGGCCCCGATGGCTTTGTTGAGCACGCAAGGTTTATGATCTCGTGGGCTGATATGCGCAACTAATGTTCGCCGATACCATACTAGCGACCCAATTGGAACACACGTCGGGTTGATCCCTTCGGTCCTGCACAACAAACACGATCGATATTTCAGGTTCGCAGTAACAGTCGCCGGTTCCCAGAAGCTGCGTGCATCGTCTTATCTCACCGACATCCCATCCATCTCAACTTGGACCCTCCGTGGAGTTGTAGACTCTCTTTGAGCATATCATATCCTGAGTAAGTCGTCCAATAACTGATCATCCCAACCAAATCTCGACCGGTTGTCTTCCTGCACCATCGACCCGTGCGATCTGTTGAAAATGGAAGCCATTGTCTTTGGCACGATCCCAGAGCGTTCGTTCGTCCGGATGTCGTTCCTTGTAGCCCATGAGGACCCTTGGAGGCCGCCCATTCCGATTCTGTTTTCCAACCTGGACGAGGCGCGAGAGCGTTCCGATGAGTGCGGCAAAGGACGCCGTGTTGTAGGCGACGTCCGCCATGCTGTCACGTGCAATCCCATCAGACAGGCCGAGCGTCCACGAGCAGGACGAGACAGGCCACGTACACGACGACGTCCAGTCCGGCCTCCAATTGAGTTTCCACGGGCGATGCAACGCGCTCGCGTTCCCAGTCTTCCCAGTCCAAGATGGCTGCTTGCGGGGTGCATTGACGCGTCAGGTGCCGATTGGCAGCGATGTTGTATTGTAACATGGGCATCGCAGAGGCTGTCGACGCAGGTATGAGTGGGATCTGCCGCGTTTGGGGGTGAAGTAGGCGACACGTACATAGATCTGTGGTCACGATGGAACCAGGCTCTTCCGAGAGGTCGAGCGTCGAGCGCAGAACGGCGAGCGTGATCGCGACGATGCCCGTGCCTGCACCTAACGTGGGGGTCCGTCTATCAGTTGAAGGAACATCGTCGTCTTTGGGGCCTCGCAGTGACGGGACTCAGTCACGACGGGGCGTACCTAGTTCCAAGACGCGCCGAGCGTCTGTGCTAAAGAGCGATTCGCGCAGGTCAGAGAGGGTTCCACCCGCGTCCGTGGCTTTTTCGGAGAAGAGCTGCACGAGCCAAGAACTGAGTCCGATGCCGCTGTCCCATATTTTCTACGACTGGCTTCGTGAGCGGTGACGACAATGTGCAGTGGTCGGACATACCTTGTCAAGGTCAAACGAGGTCTGCTCTGTGATGTCGAACACGATCGGATGGTCTTGAAGGGATACACGCAGGGCGTACGACCGCGCGATCCGCTCTTGTTTCGTGCCCTTTGGGATCGGTGCGCCAGAACCGTGACCGAGTCGACGGGCTTGAAAGCGGACGGGCATGGACATGACCGCGAACGGCGCATTTCCGGTCGTCGCCGTCTCGCCGAGTACGACGACCTGATCGTCTGGCGTCGTGCCGCATGTCAGGATGAGCTGCCATGATGACGCGACCGATTCAGAGTCTTTTCGTGCATCGCGTGGGGGTGGTCTCGGTACGGGGATCTCTTTGTACGCGGTGCTCGTTCGCCAGGATGTCAGTTTAGTGGGTTTGGTGATCATGGGCGAGGTGGGGTGTGGTGTGTGGAGAGACCAGGCGTAGTAGATGTCGATGGGGTTGTCAAAGTATTCCGTGCGGAGGTCGTTGCATATCTGAGGCGTGATGAGGATGGGTTCGCTGGGTGTCGCACTGGCTTGTAAAGGTGGAGGACGGAGAAACGAAACGTAGTAAAACATTCTCTCAGGCCAGTGCTGGTAACTAATCTCACGGCGAGCCTTTATGTATGTAGCTTGGTAATGGCACCTAGGCCACTGGGGTGACGCACATGCTTTGGACCACAACTTGCCAACATTCGTTTCGCTTCTTCAATCCATGTCTTGGGCGAACACAAAGTCGCACGTTTTTTCAGACGTCGCGGAAATGGTTGCCTAGGATCTCTCGAAACGTATCAGGAGGGCCATTGCATGCTACATCAACCTCGCGTGCTACAGGGACGGATAATGTTCGAACATTCTGTGAACGTGTCAGCCGGCCTCCGATACGAAGACAAGTTGCGGTATGCATTTCTGGCTTCGTTCTTGTCTGCCTTCTCATCCACCTACCATAGTTTGTTTTGTTTGGGTCCTTGGTCGCCTTCGAACTAGCTGCAGAACAGACGCAGCTTGAAAACGATCGTTGGTCGAGAGAAGTCAAAAAGTTTATGAGCATTTGGACTTTCCGCGAGCCCACACATGATGAGATTAGAAAAGCGAAAGCCCGGTCCCAGGTCTCGGTACGTGAACCCTCCATCCGAGTGCATGATCACTATCAGTGTGAACCTCACCTCGCCTCGGACAGCATTTCCTCAAGTATCTTGAATCTGCCAGGGAAGAGATTTCTCAGTGGCCTATCGCGCTGCAAAATATGTCTTTGACTGTATCCGCGTTCGTGGGCTCGTTCTACTACGACGCCAGCGAAGGCAGGCGACTTTGCTGGTCGATCTGTGCCTTGAACACTGTCATCTTTCTCATGTGGAAAATACCTCGCTTTAGTCCATTCATGAACCGAGCCTTTATGCATGATCCGCTTTCTGGAAAATCATATACGCTTCTCACGAGCATGTTCAGGTCAGTGCTTCCTCGATCAAGTTTTGTTTGTGCCTTGGGCTAAGGTTTATGTCAGTCACAAGAGTTTCCTCCACCTCGTCGCAAACTCGATGGCGTTGGCCAGCTTTGGCAAGTACTTGATCACTACCTAATTCTGAATCGACTGACTGACTCGATTCCCTATAGGCGCTGCTGGGACGCACTATCTGTGCGTTTCCCCGTCTCGTGATCCAGACATAAGTGCCCAGTGGCATTTCCTTGCATTCTTCATCTCTGGTACGATCTCGTTGTTCCAAAAGGTCCATCGTGTCGCTCTGACCCACGTGCTCGCCAGCTGGGTTGTTTTCTGGACTCGTCAGTCACGCCGTCTCCGCCAAGATACTTTATCCCCGGTTCCTGTCGTACGTTTCCAAGCAAGCTGTTGTACGGTCGTCACCAGCAGCGTCTGCCCTTGTTGGTGAGGCAGCGCAAGCACCCAGAAAAATTATGCCTTCGTTGGGCGCGTCGGGTGCCATCTATGCCGCAGTGACCCTCACCGCGCTGGCTTTCCCGGATGCGCAAGTTCAGCCGATTTTCGTGCCCATCAGTGTGCCGATCACGACAGGGGTGGGCGCGGTGGTGCTGGCGGATATCGTCGGCGTCCTTCGTGGTTGGAAGTGAGTCGATGGCTTGGTTGCTTTTGCCGCGCGACTCGCTCACGGTCACCGCTAGGCTTTTCGACCACTATGCACACCTCGGAGGGGCGGCTTTCGGCGCGCTGTACTATGCGCACGGAGACGAGGTTTGGACGTTCATGAAGGAGATGTATCGTAAAATCGTCGGATCTCGCCATACCGAGGTACGAGCAGAATGAGCATGGACTTGCTAGACTACTAGACGTTACTTTACTCACCACTCTCGTTTTTACCGAGGCACAAACAGTTTTTTCTTTGGTACACGTTGGCAGCAAGGACAACAATTCGACATTCACGACTATATCGTACACGACTCGGTTAAGTAACAAATCGAATACATGAAGGCGCAAACTTTTCTCGAGAAGAAGTCGCTCGAAGATCTTTGGCGGAGTGCGCTCACTCGACGGTGATGCGCATGGGCTGCTGCACAGGCTGAGCCTTGGGGAATGTCACACTGAGGAGACCGTGTTCCATCTTGGCCTTGACTTCCTCAGGCTGAAAAAGGGGTCGTCAGTGGAAAAGGTGATGCAGACATTGGTAGGGCGCTCACCTTGGTGCCCTGAGGGAGCACCAGGGTGCGAGAGAACTTGCCCCAGGAGCGCTCGCGGACGGTATATCCGCGCTCGTCGTGCTTCTGGGCGGTGCTCGCCTCGCCCGAGATGGTGAGGCGGTCCTGGTTTATGTCGATGTTGACCTCCTCAGGCTTGAGGCCGGGCAGCTCAAAGGACGCAGTGACGGTGTTGTTCTCGACGTTCTCGTGAACGTCCATTCTGGATGTGGATGGGGACGACGACATCAGCGGTACGGTGAGATAGGGGGTCATTGATGCTGATCTACCTAGGCCTGAAAAAGTCTCGACGCCCTTCGGGTGTGTGGCGCCAGAAGCGCGAAGAGAAGGCATCGTCAAAGAGACGATCGAAATCGGTGAAGGGATCGTAATGGACGCGCATCAAAGACATGGTGGAATCGAGAGATGGACGATAACCTTTGCCAGAGGGGTATATAAATGACGACCCCTCCTTCCCCCCACACCGCGGTGAGGTCATCGCTGACGCGGTCTTTACACGGCCCCTGTCATACCAAGTAGTTACTAGACTCGTATGATTAGTAGTTACTAGTATAGCTTACTAGTAAGCGGTCATTCATCCCAGTGCATCGCAGAAGGGACCCAGTATGCTCTGCCGTGCCGCTCATCCTGACCATCGAGCCAGCAGAGTCCATCTCGGAGTAGCATATTTTCCAGCGCCGCACTCGCCCGCTCATACGTCCACCCGCGTCGGTTCATCAACATCTCCTCCACAACCCTCCCCCCCTCTCCCTGCGCCTCCGCGAGAATAACCCCTTGGTCCTCGTCCAGCTCTTTCACTACGCTCCGCACTATCTTCTTTCCTCCGACGTCGATCACTTGGTAGCCAGCGCCGAGCGGCTGAAGCGTCTTGATACTTTGCACGACGTCCTCCTCCGTGATCACCCCGCTCTCAACGCCCCGAAGCTTGCTCACCATCTTCACCAGCTCCCCCAGCTCGATCAGACCGCCGTTCCGCTCGCGCGTGCTCACGCACACGTCCACGATCTGCACGCCCAGCTCGTACTGCCAATCGCCCATCCCGACCAGCTCTGCCCACCAGCCCCCTTTCCGCGGTCCCGCGAGCGGGTCGACCCCGATCGAGGCACACATGCGCTGGAACGCATGTCGGAACGTCGGATCGCGTCGGATCGCGTCGCGGTGTGTTTTGGCGAAGTGTGTGAGCGCGGTGCGGAATTGGGTGAGCTGGAATTGGAGGTGGTCGACTTGGGCCTTGGAGAGCTCGGACGAGAGCGTCGCAAAGGAGCGTTGGGATGCTTGTTGCCGTTCGAATGCTGCTAGGCCGACGCCCCCGAGACGATGCATGGGCGGGAGTGTTTCAATATGGCAAGAGGGGAGGTGTGTCAAGTTCCAGGGCTTTATTACTAAGCTAGGTAACTACTAGTTCCAGAGCAGCGGGATGATTTTACTACCGTCTGTGTCAGACATTGTTGTTTTGATCTCGTGCGTCAGTATCTCAAGAACCGAACAAGACTGGATAGTTTCGAGAAGCTCGAGTGGCTGGAAACCGACCATGGCCAACGGTGGAAACAGTGGCCTGAGACGGGCGACAAGAACCGGACCACGCTCTATATGGGCGACTACAAGATATCTCTCTGTAGCGTACGAGGTGTGCATGTGAGCGAGCGGATACTGTGTGTCCACACTGGCTGCCGGTGTCTTTCACGCCGCATCCAACTGGAAGAAATTGTCATGCCAGAACCGAGAACGTGCCGATAAAGAAGAGAAATGACAAACTTTGAGAACGCAGGCCGGCTCGGATCTACGACTATTAAATGAACGCTCAGCAAAACGAATACTTGATACGAATGTTACGTTCGCAGACTGGCTTTTTGTGATTTCTAAATGGATTTACCATACCTACTTACATTGAGTGGAGTGCCAGATTGGCATAGATGAATACATTGAAGGAAGTCTTCTAAGGCCAAACAATCACCGACCCCTCGGAATTATTACATCTGCTCGCCTCCCAAGTATTGATAAATGGTCGAGTACCCACCAGAGCGACAGATTCCCAACTCCAAGTTCTAGTCATTCTCTGATTTGGACGTTCCAACTCAAAGTTCTGTACTACCCGACATGCGTATCTCAGCCTCGCTCGTCTCTCTCGCGTTGTACCTCAGTTTCTCTGCTGCTGCAGTTATCCCGAATGTTGGCAACATTGCTTCTCGTGATGGTACGACTTCTGTTATTTTCTGGGGAATTCAACGATATTGACAACAGTCATCTGGGTGGCCCAAATGGCTTTTCAGATGCTCTCGGTGGTCTTTTAGGTGGTCTTTTAGGCGGCGAGGGCGGCCTTTTAGGTGGTCTGAGTTTAGGTGCAAGTAGACCTGCTGGTCAAGCAGATAGTGGCTTGCCCAACTAAAGTAGGCTACCTAGTAGCATCCACACCACCATCCACGGCATCTGGAAATGTAAAACCTGGTTCATACAGTCTGACCTTTGTATCTAGATGACATGTCTTGTTTCTCCAAGCTTTGCATCACTTCTATTCCTCGAGCCTCTTTTTAATTTGTTTTTGGACATGCATGATAGAAGGCATTCTCAGTGTCGGACGGATGCTAGTCATGTACATCATGCAATCCATTTATATTATATTTTGGTCAACAACTTCACTGGCTGGCATTGTGCGAGAGTAGATGTGATAAGATAACTCGTCCGTTTTTCATACAAATTGTAATTTATGTAGTAGACAATCTTGAATTCTGCCCACCACAACTTCAATTCACCAGGTATCTCTGCAAACGGGATTACGGTCGCCTGGCCGCCGTAGTGCCCGAGTTTTTGCCCGCCATGGCGACGGTTCCATCCCAAGTTTCCGCCGCACAAGCAGTTGGCGAGTATCTTCAATCTCCCGACGACCTCATCAAAGTCGCAGCTTTCCGGAAGAAACTCGAGAAAGAAAAAGCCTCCATCGATGCCCGACTTAAAAGCGGCGTCAAGGAGCAGCTAGATGCCACGCGCGAGGGACTCAAGAAGCTCCTCAGCACGCGCAACCACGTCCAGGTACTCAAGGAGGAGATGCAGACCATCGACAGGCTGTGTTCCGATCCGCAGCATAGCGTACTGACGTTTGACCAGATCTGCCGCGTAAGTTGGCCTTTGAACGCGCATTGGTCGTGCGGGCTGAACCCCAACGTTTCCGTACTCAGGTCTCCATGGTTCACCGCAACTTTGAGCAGACGGAGGAAATGGTCAACAACCTCTTGCAAATGAACTCCAAGCTCGACATGCTCGAGGAGATGCTTGCTGCGGAGAGCCAAGAACTCGTCGGTCCTGCACCCAACTTGCTCCACATCCACTTCCAAATCAACCGTCTCGAGGCATTCCGAAATCAGACCATGCACCAGGCGAAGCAGGCTTCTGCTGCATCCCGTCAAAAACTGGCTCGCTTGTTCGAGAGGCTTTCTCAGTTGATCTCTGACTTTGAAATGTATCTCATGGATCTCGCGCAGAATATTCTTCCGATCGTTCGTGCTGGGTATCCGGAGGTTGTCGTCAAACTCATCAAAATTGCAGAGCTGGAAGGCAGGGAGGACGAAAAAGTACGTCTACAAGCATATTTTTCAGCACGATGACCCACCGACATGGGATTCGCCAGGCGATCGCCATTCGCCTCGTCAAAAAGGCTGCCAAGATGGATGCCTCATCTAAATTCAGATCCATGCAAGCCAACGCTCGCGTCATCAAACACTACCGCTCCAAGATCACGAAAACGATCACAGAGACCATCCAGTCCACATTCGACAACTGCTACGAACGCTATCAGCGGGATCCAGGCGCGTTTTTGAACAACCTGGGCTGGATATACCAGGACCTTATTCGTATCGAGAGCGACGTCGTCCCCTGCTTCCCACCTAGCTACGACATATACGCGTTTTACGTCAAGGAGTATCACAAAAACCTAGATGCAACGTTTCAACATATCATCGAATCAGAGCCCGAGGCGAGCATCCTCTTACACCTTCACGCGTGGCTCAAAGAGTACAAGAAGAGCATGAAAGAGCTCAACATCCCTCCCGAGTTTCTCGATCCGCCCCTCCTCAACGGCGAAGAACAGAACCTCATCGAAGATTATCTCAAACTCATCGTGAAGAAGCTTGACGAGTGGTCTGCCAACCTCATGAAGACCGAGGTTCAGGAGTTCACGACGCGGGGGATGCAACCCGAAGTGGATAGTGAAGGACTGTATGGTACCCAGGGTGCGGTTATCCTCTTCCAGATGGTGAACCAGCAGATCGATGCAGCAATGGAGAGCGGACAGGGTGCCATTCTTGCGCGCGTCGTCGAAGAAACCAGTCGCGTCATGCGAGGCATACAGGATCAATGGACGAAGGTGGTCGAGGCCGAATTCAAAAAGCAGATCGACAAGCCCGACGAGGTCGTCCCGGGCCTCGCCGAGTACTGTCTTGCCCTCGCCAACGACCAGATCAAGTCGGCCGACCACACCGAAGCGCTTCTCGGCAAGCTCGAACCGCTTGTCTCGGAAAAGTACCGAGTGCCCATCAACGAGAAGCTCAACGATGCTATCGATGGCAACTTGGACGTCGCCAAGAAGTGCATGCAAACCTTTGTTGCCATCATCTTTAGCGACCTCAAGCCGGCGACGAAGCAACTCTTCCAAGTCGCGTGGTACGACGGCATCATGGAGCAGATCGTCGTGACGATGAAGGACTACATGTCGGACCAGCCATTCGTCAAGCCACTCCTCTTTGAGCTGCTGGTGGAAGACCTCCTCGACACCTTCCTCGTCACGTATCTCACCGCGCTTGGGAATTCCCCCAAGCTGCGTTTACCCGCCGCGACAGAGCGCATCAAGGCGGACATTGGCGTCGTGTTTGCATTTTTTGGCGAGTTCAAGCCGGACAAGGAGCTGGAAGCGCACTTTGAGGTGGTCGAGCACATACTCGCGATGCTCGAGGCGTCCAAGAGCATGGCATTTTTGTCGTTCTGGGCGTTTGCCAAGGTGCACGGGCCTTGCATACCGTTCGTCGACGGCTTGATGAAGGCGCGAGGGGACTTTGATCGGACCGCCGTGAGCGAGGTCATGGAAGCCGTCAGACGCAAGGTCAAGGAGGAGGGACTGACAGACCGTAATGCGTCCATTTTACTTTTTTCCTTAAGATTGCTCACGTGTACCTTTCTTTTCCAGCACCAGAACCGACCATCATGAAAAAGATTGTCGTTCAGAGCGGTATCTCACGTTTTCTACGGACATGAACCGACGGAAGTGTCTCGCATCTATTTATGTGTGAACCTAATTTGCTTGTCATCAATCCATGTCCCTTTCTCGTCCTGAAAATTTCCGACCGG
>JBBPTC010000203.1:1913-14352 GCA_038093955.1 Boletus albobrunnescens
ATCTATTGTTCGTTGGAGGCACGGAGCATGTTGACAGCGGATCTGCTTACGGAGCAGAGTCCACAAGGGTTCTGTATCACAACACGTCCTGGCGGCTGTACCACGAGCTGCTACAGCTTTGGTAACTATGTTGGTGTATCAGACATGACCGACTCAACACAAAGCGAGGCGCGCTAACGAGTTCACGTTATTTCTTCACTCAACAGGGTGGGTGTTGAAGAGGAATTGGTGGCAGGCTTTGAGCGGGATTGAGGTGTGGTCTCCTTTGGAGGCGAGTGGTTGGACGATTATCGGCGACAGCATTACAGATACAGATGGAAATAACGAGTGCGTCTTTCCCATCATCCACGTTCGCTCACAACACGACGTGTCTTTCCGTTTCGTTCTCTTTTCGTAGCTGACCCCACCCCAAGCTCCATGCATGCAAGAAAACGCGTTTGCAACCAACATTGCTGTTCTCCCACAAGCCGTCGGCGGAATCCTGTATCCTGTATAACAGTGTGGGCCCCAGCGACCCCTACCGCATCGGCGAAGATGCCCTTTGAAGCCGTCAACGGTATTGGTACCACCAGCTGCTTAGCAAATGGCCGGCGACCGTCTCATCCAACCCTACCAACAGGTCATTACACGCGAGGACACCTTTGGCTTTCCTACCATCTTTGCGGCGACGATCATGCCACTTGGTGCATCCAACGATACGATTCAGTCGTATACGGATCCAGGCAGAGACGGGTGCAAATCAATGTTTGGATCATGAAGAGCAGTGCGTCGACTTTGTGTCGATTGATAAGAATCCGACGAACGCAGCGCAGTTGAGCTCGGCGTGCAAATTGGGGGGATTTCTTGTACCCAAACGTGCTGGGTACGCGGCAATTACGAACAATGGAGCTATTTGAACGGTATGCGTTGAGGCCGGGAGGCCACGGGCTGATGCTACCGGGATGTGTAGATGGATGGCCCCTTATTGACCACGTGGAACAAGGACTTTGAAGACGCCAAATGCTACAGTCCCCCGCGCCACTGAGTACATATTTCGCCGAGCAAGTATAGGTTATGACCTGTTTCCATATAGGAAGAGCTATGGGCCGGTCGGATTTGACTGACCGCGGGGTCATATGGTGTTGGACTCGGGCCGCTCGGCAAGGAGGACGTTCAACAAAGGCGCTCCCATGGGACGTTGGTGGACGTACGCTCGACACCAACGTGAAGCTCTTGTCATCGTGGCCGTGTAAACTTGAATAGGGCTCCCCGCCACGACACGCACTGGGGATTCAATTGTCAAACACCGTTTCCTCGGGTAGAGGGTGGTCCGGTGGGGACCAATCGTCGTCATCTAGGCTTTGCCAAGACCGATCACCAAGAACCGTGCACTGGGTCTAGCCTGATCGAGAACGCCAGCGTGTGCCACTCCAGTGACTGGTTACCGTTATACCCTGACTTGGCGAAGAGCGCATGCCATCAAGCCCGACGTTCTGTGGGCTACCAGAGTCGTCATGAAAGCCGTCGTGATCATGCTCGGGTATCTAGATATCTTCACCGCCGGGATGAGGAGCCTGCCGAAGGGACAGGTTCGGACAATAAAGTCCATGTGCATGCCGCATTGGAGACACCGAACCTTTCATTTTAAGGGCTGTCTTGGCCTCTGCTACTGGCCACTATATAGCAGATTCACTAGCACTCGTGATTGACAGTAGCAGGAGTGTCACAGATCCAAGTGGTCAAAAGGGAACGGGGAACGACTGCCGCGACTATTATGTGTGGTCTTCCAGAGATTTAGTGATAAGTGGCTACAGAAGTGCCGAGGACGTCGTATCAAACGATCTGGACCGGGTAGCCAGAGGCCACAGAGGCTTCCAAGATCTTTGGCGTGAGATACCGCCAATCGGGCGGGCGGGATCAGTGGGACGGAAAGTGGTCACGACCGGTCATGGCCGCTCGGCTACCACTGGCCAAGAAACCGACCCTTGATTTCCTTTCTGATCAGCCATCCTTGAATCAGAGCTCGCAAATGGCCTCGAGTTGTGCAGGTTGAGTTCTTTAAGCAATAACTAGTCCTCCTGAAGTGTGGCGAGAACTCGGATAGCCTAGTAGAGCGCAGCGAGCATTGACACCGAGACAGGTCGTTTTTGAATACCTCAGGGGTCATGTTTTTAGCGGGGGATCCAGGTGTAATGTCAAAGCGCCACGACTGGGCGGTCCATCTAGATAATGATATGTATGAAGCCAGAATTCCGGTACCACTTGGATTATAGGTCCGCGCAAAAGACACCGACATCGTCAGCGGCGGATCGTCCTACCTATGAGCGACTTGGACGGTTGAGCGCGATGGGGGGACCTAATTCTTCCATTTGAGATGTAGCCGAGAAAGGCTGGACTATTATAAACAAGGGGGACCACGACCGGGGGGAGAACCCACGAAGGCAACGGACACCAAGTCGCCACCAGACAGTAAGAACTCTTGTTTGATCCGCCTCCCCCCTCCCCTCCGTCATCCCAGGAAGCGGTGGCATGGGCCGCGACTCTTATAGTCACACAGGCACGGGCTTGTGAAAAAGTACTTGAGGAAACTGGTACGAGGCGGCGGGGTCGGGCGGGTGGAAGCCAAGAGGGTCCCATGCCCTTCTCAGGTTACACGCTTCGCTGCACGTTGCCACAAGGAGATCTGCCAGACCGGGTACGCCGACGAATTTGGGAGACCGACGATAGATAGATTTGCACCCTGTTGAAGATGTTTCGAACGAGCATTCATCGCAGAACCCTTGACCACTCGTCACGGTGTAGGTGCTCCTACTACTAGTTTTGCCGACCAAACGTGGACTAGGGCGTGAGGATGGAGCGTGTTAGAGTCAGTCTTGCACGCCGTTGTCGTACTCATATCATGATGCAACACAGCCAATTAGATCTGCCTGGATGGCTCTCGGTCTCAGACCAAGTAGTATCATTCTTCCAGTAGTACCAGAGGACGTTTTTATCCTTATCGCTTAGCCTAGGGAGCGGACAGAGCCCACTTGGACTTGGCCCACTTTGGGCTGTGGACGGGGGGGAGGGGGGAGGGGGAACTATTACATATTCGAGTGCACACATTGTGTCTGTAGTACGTAGCCTACTGTGACGATCGGCCACGTAGCGGTCGCCTAAAAGCCACGTCGATTCGAGGCCTGTTGGATCTACGACATGTAGTACCTGCACTTCCGGCGTTCGATCAGAAAATTATATATAAAATATATATAAAAATTAACGAGGCTCATATATCTCCTCGTAACCTCGCCGCCGCTCCACCCGTCCCTTCTTCCACCTCCCCCACCATCTGTCCCGACGCCACCGACGGCCGTGGCGACGACGACCGCAACATGCCTTTCGAGCGATATCTCCGCGCTGATGACCATGTCGTCAACCACAACGGCGACCACAATCACTACCACCAGGACTACAGACAGGCCTACGACGACGACTGCCATTACCCTCATCGCCGGCACTCGCACTCGTCAGAACATATCCACCATGATCACCATCCCCATACGGTCCACTTCCAGATCCCCCAGTTCATGCTTAGTGGTCCACCCATACTCGCTCCGGGTGGTGGTGCAGAGGTTCTTCCGGCGGGTCTCCTAGACAGCACCCCAGATCCGTTTACGTCGTCCTGGATTGCCAACAACGGCTTTGCACCGTGCGTCCCATATTCGCTTCACTGCTCTCCCGTCCTTATCCCCCCCCCTTCAAGCTTCCGCTCTTCCTTGCCCTCGAGGCAGATTCCTGCAAGCGCAGCACCCCTTGATAGCACCAGTGCTCCTTACCATACTTTTGATTCTAATTGGTCGCAACGTCTCCCCCTTGCCTCTCCTTCTCATTCCATTGCCAACGTCCGTCCGCGGCAGCAAGCCCTTCCAGAACCGTCACCCTCGCTCAATGTCACCGCCAACTATATTTATGACCTTACCTCCCCACCCTCATTCAATCGTACAAGTGTCCTTGCTTCGGACCCTGTACTCTCCCTTCCCGTAACCCCATCCGCAATGGGCCTCCCAGTATACTCGGCCTCGGGCTTTGACGTGCTCTCGATTCTTTCCCGGATAGTGAACCGTCCTAATCCCACCATTCAGCTCGGTCCCGTGGATCTGTCATGCTCGTTTGTCATTGTAGACGTGAGACGATACGACTCCCCCATTGTCTACGCTTCTCCCACGTTCTGCCATCTAACGGGGTATAGCGAGCAAGAGGCTCTTGGACGTAATTGCCGCTTCTTGCAGTCTCCAGCTGGTAGCGTCGCAAAAGGTGAACCGCGTCGGTTCGCATCCCCCGAAGCCGTTTCCTACATACGAAAGTTGCTTTCGTCCTCCAAGGAATGTCAAACGACCCTAATCAATTACAGAAAGGGTGGGCAAGCCTTTATCAATCTCGTCACCATCATCCCTCTTCGTGGTGGCGTACTTAATACGCCTGAAGAAGCTGATGAAGTCGCCTACCATATCGGATTTCAGGTGGACTTGACCAAGCAGCCAACTAGGATACTCGATAAACTACGCGATGGAAGCTATTATTCCGTACACAGCTCGTGGGGAATGGGCAACGTCTCTAGCACAGGTGGACTTTCTGGAATGAGTTGGGGCCTTGGCAAGCTGGCTCAAGCCCAGAACATGACCAGTATCGGTCTCAAGGGAGGAAGACATGGGCAGACGATGAGCGTAGCAGTGTCGAAGGAGTTGAGAAATCTCATCGCCGACACCACCTTCACTGACTCTGTCCCAATCTCCACGGGGACAAATATGTCTGGCCCAACTGGTGCTCCAAGTGCATCAACAGACCAAGGCAGCAATGCAACGACGCCTCTCACGATGTTCGTGGCCCCACCATCCAGCTCTACTTCTATGAATCGCATGCCGGCCAGCGGCAATTCGATGGCCGGATCAATTCACATCTCGTTATCTCCATCCCTCTCCCTCCTGCTTCTTGAATTTCTCCCAGATTTCTTACTCGTATTGTCTCTGAAGGGTGCCTTCCTCTATGTTGCACCTTCGGTTCGGCTTGTCCTCGGCTATGAGCCACAGGAGCTTGTAGGTAGAGGGATATCCGATGTTTGTCATCCTGCCGATCTAGTGCCACTCATGAGAGAGTTGAAGGAGGGTAGTGTGAATGGGCTCGGCATTTCAGGAACTGGTGACGTTGGTCTGTCGACAGGGGGTGCATCTAATCTTCTCCCGAGATCGGTGGATCTGCTCTTTCGCGCTCTACCCAAGGCATCCATGTTCTCTCCGCCCAGGGAAACGCAGAACACTTTTGCTGAGCAGGGCGAGTCCCTGTCATCATCCCAATTACCTCCATCCTCTGCGACGGGGTCTTCGATCGATTCACCTGGTCGACCGGCACCACCATATATTTGGCTCGAGTGTCGTGGCAGGCTTCACGTTGAACCGGGAAAGGGGCGGAAGGCGATCATTCTCTCTGGGCGCGCGCGATGGATGCCTGTTGTGCGGTGGGGTAGTGTTGACAAGGCAGGTGACGCTGGTGGTGTCCGATACCTAGGAGACAGTACCCCGCATGCGACGGCAGGTGGGTCTCTTTTCTCGCCTGGTAGACTCGAGTCTCCAGCTCTGATCGTTTTTCGATTTCCAGGGTCCAGACTATGCGAGACATCCCCGGTCAATCCAACCGGAGAATCAAATCATCCATTGGAATTTTGGGCATTATTGTCTTCGCAGGGTACATTCCTAGTTGCATCTACGAGCGTGAGAGACGTCCTCGGATGGGGAACCGGCGAGGTCATTGGGAGGAATGTTTGTACGATGGTGAGGGATAGTCGAGGCAGTACAAGTCTTGGGGCCGAATTGGCTAGACTGGACACGCTCGAGGTATGTCTCTTCCCTTTTGATTATATCGTGGCCATTTAGAGACATTCCGGCTTGGCGCGTGCAGGCAGAGGGCGTGGTCGACCCACCACCCTCGGTCGTGACGACGTCTCTTGTGCATAAAGAATCCCATACCGTGCCAGTACGGCTCGCATTATATCGTACGCCGCGTCCCGATAAGCGCGCGCCACCTTCCCCATCATCGATCGGCGTTCCCTCGACGCCATTCATCCATTCGCTCAGCAAACCATCGTGTCCCATTGTATGTCAGGCCACCGTGTTGTTAAACACTAAATACCCGTCGAACAAGAATATTGCTGCTGGCCACCCACTGAGCCAGGTGCAGATCCAGGCAGATATAGAAAATGGTACTGAGGAGCCCGATCCGTTGACGTATTCGTCTGGCGCATCGCTTTTCGAGGAGCTGGAAACCGTTCGAGGGTCGAGTTGGCAGTATGAACTCCAACAACTCAAGTTTGCGAATCAACGTCTGCACGAGGAGCTGCATGCGCTTGAAGGCGCGTGCACAAATCGTGGGGCTTCTGGTACGACAGGACCTACCGTGGTTGTTCCATCGAATCAATCTTGCTCGTCTTCCGCGTCCACTACCGCAATCTCACTTGCGTCGCAGCCACATTTCCTACAAACACAGCCTCATCACACGCCGTTGATGCATTCCACTCTCACCATGCCTCCATCCTCGCTTCGCCCACCCAACAGCTTGCACGAGAAGGACCCACCAACTTCAGATTGGTCTTCGCTCGCTGGTGCGAACGGACAAGGACCGAACCCATTGAAACGATCATGGCGCTCTGAGAATGGTCCGACGACCTGAGATCAGAGCCAATAACTTCTTGCAATGTCGCAGGGCACAGGTCACGCAGAGGCAGGCTACCCCCCACGTCCCCTGCCCATTTTTTCCCTCCCTATTTCATTGTACTTCCTCGCGCGTCTTCTTTTTGCTTTTGTTGCTGTCCCCTCCGTCGTTGCATATCCTATTGCTGAATACGCTTTTTTGTTGCATGCTCGCTATGGTCCGAAATGACTCTTACAGGCGATCCGTGCCTGGCTACTTTGTATTGCTGGCCTTTGTGAAACTATGCGTGCCTTCGGGATGATAGACAAGGAACAGGAATCGCACGCATAACGATATCCAAATATGGTAACCTTACCAATGTAGCAAAAAAGGGTGTTGGTAGTAGTATCTTTACCGCGAACTTGGAGTGCCTACGATCTGGGATCACTGGCACTCTCTACCATCCAAATCAAGCTGTGTTAGCACCGTACTGACTAGCTTACTTGTCAGCGTTGATCCATTCTGGATATGATCAAAAGCTCAGCGATAGACAACCAGGCGTCTCTAAAGGTACGTCGCAATGCTACGGGTTTCAGCATTCTCGCCCCGACAGTCTATACAGGACTATGCGTCTTTAGGTCGCAACGACTAGTGCTATCCTCTCTACGCGACCGTATCCCATCGGCGGAGAAATGCATCGGAAAAGATTTTCTTCTCCGACATCGGCGAGCGAGCGCACGCTCGAGGAAAGGGCAAGAACTACAAGAAGACTCAGGGTTCCTGCGTACAGGCGATGCGAGACGGCTTGAACACGTTTGGTTGGATGTCTGTTGGACAGATGGGAGCAGGAGCGCGGAACCCGGCGAAGCAATCCACTCGATGTACAAGCGGTATAACGAGTCGGCACTCTGCTACGCCTACCTGCACGACACCATCTATCCCTCCAAATTCACCGAAAGCGACTGGTTCATGCGAGGTTGAACCCTACAGGAGCTGTTCACACCCAAACGCCCCAAGTGCTTTACAAAAAGATCGGTACTCGAGAGGAGTTGATAAACCAACCGTAGAGCATACGGGAATCAGGCGTACTCATTATTGGGTATCCTCGGTCTCAACATGGTCCCCGCTTAGTAGACCGTGTCGCAATCAAAGACCTGCATCGCAAAATACGCAGACCGAACCCTCTTTGCTTGGTACCATATCGTCACTCGGCCTGACGACGTCGAGATGGCGAAGGCAGATCCGGCTTCTGTCCAGCTCCCGGATCAACTCCAGAACCAGCCCCAGCGCTGGCTGAGAGTGATGCAAGTACCCCTTCACGGAACACAACGGGACTTCTCGCCTCCTTGCCATCCCGTCATGGAAATGCATCTGGGGAAGTGGTGGAGGACCAGACAGACGACAATAAAGGACGTCCCTGGAAGCCTGGAGCAGTTGAGTGGCGCGGAGTTACGCCTGGACGGGTATGTGTGACATGGACGTGGAGAGTGTTTCGCCGATGGCGGACCGCGGCCCGACGATCCAGATGCTCTCCCTGAGCTTACCGAAGAGCAGCGCATCGCTTGGCTACCTCAACACCCTTCTGGCGCCAAGATCACCAACATTATCGTCCGCGGCGGGCCAGTGCCTGACGTATGGGTGGACTTAACTGGAGCAGAGGCGAGCGAGCTCGCGCGGCAGTTCTTCGGTGAACACCCCATGGAGTTATGATATTATGTGCAGGTTATTTGAGGCTCTGAAGGGTGATGATCGTATAATTCGAGTGCCTGTACATCCTCGAATAGAATATGTCTTCAGCTTCAAACAGCTCCAGAGTTTCAGCTGCGTTAACGCAATCACCGAGACCATGGTTGTGACAACAAGCGTTGGTGGCCTTCAGAAAAGGTTCTAGTTGTTGTAGACGGTTCAAAGCAGCGAGTATACACAGCGTGTAATAGAGAGGAACACCTCAATTAAGCAAACAACAAGTCGCAATAGCAGAGAATAATCATAACAAGCGCTCTCAACCCTCGTTTCAGCCCAGCTGCGCAAAGCTACCATCGCCTACCGGCCCCACGTCGCCTTCGATCGGCGTCCCAGATGGGACTTCACTCACTGGTGTACCTTGACCGGTCGTACCAAGATTGGCGTTCTTGCCCAGCTCGGCTCTGACTCCGTCCAGCATCCGTTTGAGGTTCACCCGCTCATTCACGAGCGCCATGCGAGTGCTCTCCAAACCCTTTCGTTCTTCCTCAAGGAGTTCTTCTAGCTCCTCAAACGCAGTCATCTTCAATTCGAGTTTGGTCAGCGTCAGTTTGATCAATGACGCAAGCGTGCTCCGGATCGTCGCGTCCTCCGCATCCGCGAGTGCCGAAGCAGCACGCGCAGACGACTTGAGAGCGAGCCCAGCAGCGCGTGACACGTGGGAATGAGGGATTTTTAGTGCAGGCTTGGTCGATTCTGCGGGCTGGTCGACCACCATGTCGTTTGTCTGCAGACCCGACGTACCGTTCTTGGTCAACGATTCACCGTTTGGCGGCGCGGATGGTGCATCTGGGATTTCTCGTTGCGACATATTCTCCCCCTCGGCTTTTTCGCCATCCGCACTCTTCCTAGTATCCCCTTGTTTTTCGCTGTCGTCCCCCCCTGGCGCACCGCCTTCGGCAAGAACATGCATTGCAGTCTTGGCTGCTTCTGCAGCAACGGCGGGGTTTACCACACCAGCGAGGAACGCAACCACGCTCATCACCGGATTGTCCGCCTGCTCGAACGGGATCCTCCCGTATCTGAGCGGCCCTTGATCCCCTTCCGCTGCAACGTACGGGTCCTCGATGGGTAATGAAAGAAATTTGCGTATACATTGCTGTGCCGTGCGTGTCCCGACGTGATCCTCGATGGCGGTCCAATCATCATCATACATCTCTATCCCCTCCAGAAGCAGTAATACTTCCTGATCCGTCCATTCATCATCTGTGCCATGGCCGACGCCAGACGGCGTAACAGTTAGCTTTACAAAGTCGCCGCTGAACATAGTCGAGGGGAACCGCCCATCGAGATAACATGATGCACAGAGCTCAAAGTCTTTGACTTTCAGACTATGATACCGTAGCGCGGTACAGTCCGTCCCGCAGGTATCGCATTGGTACGACATGTTTCCCTTGGCATTCGGGGAAATGCCATTGGTGAGCGTTTTAGCTTCGGCAGCTTTCAGTTCCCTGGAAGCTTTCGAGGTGGTTTGGTAGATAGAGTTGCGGAGTTCGAGGGAGACAGGAATTGCTGTAGTAGCACCGAGCGTTGCGGTCGCGACCATTTGATTTTTTGGAACGCCATTGGCAGCGGGGTGGGTGGTAGAAGGGCGTGTTCCAAGATGGAGAGACTGAAGACCGCGAGGCGTGTCGAGGATGACACGGAAATGTCCTGTGAATGGAGGCACAAGCGCCGCCGGTCTTTGCTCTGGGTCAATCTTACAAAGTTGGTCGGTTGGCACAAACAAGACAGGTATGTAAAGGAAACACACCTGATAGTTGATGAGTCCCCATTGCTCGAGGAAGGCGTGGACGCGCATAACAGCACAGACGTCGCCAGCCAAGTTTCGTCTACATGCTGTCACGGTCAAATACTCTGCGGGCCGAAGACGGTACGTGTTAATCATGAAGTCGCGGTATTCCTTATAAATTGAGGGCGTCTTGGACCTGTTTCTCGAATTGAAAAACTCTGGGAGCGCCCGACGCTCTACGGGATGGATGGTGGACATGTCGAACCAAGCCGAATAAGAAGGGATGATGACGTCGTGCGTCTGCGCAGCGAGGTATTTCCGGGCTTGTTCTTCGAGTTTCAACCGCGTCGCTTCGAGCTGTGCGGGATCTTCGTCGTCGCCCTCGTCCCCCGACTCGACGTCTTCATCTGCGACCTCACCCATCGACACGTCGCCTGTATCCTCTTCCCCCTCGCCCTCTTTCAACACCCGCACCTCTGCTGTGACGCCTTCTCCGCTCGTCCCTCCTCCACCTCCGTCTGGGTCATTTGGTATGTTGCCAATTTCGCCGCTTTGGATGGGTTCGAGTTCTGAGCGCTTTCCAAGTGCATTTTCGGGGTCAACGGGGGAAGCGCCTTGTGATTGTTGGCCTAATGGAACTGTGAGCTTTATACGTTTCGTTTCAGAGGAGGAGGAAGGTGATCCAGCACGTTTTGGCGAGTCCATGTCACAAAGCCAATCAGCTCGAAATGGCCGTACGAAACCGCACCGCGTTGCAGCAGACCGTCAGTGCCAAACAACTCAAAATAACGACAACAGAAATGTGACCAGAATGAATACAAGTAAAACATTGAACAGACGTAAAATATTACAAAGTGACCCGAAGCGCCCATATGACTGTCTATGCAGCTCTGTTGGTTCTCGCTATATGTTTAGTACGCCCACCCTCAATCAAGGCAACGGCTCTCGACTACTCGAAAGTTTGTTCAGATGAATATACACGTCCGTGCCGAAGCCATCCATGGAGATGAGGCGCAGATCACCACCAAAGTATCTCGCATACTTTCCAAACCGACGAGTGAGGCCCAAACAAGGCGTTCAAGAAAAAAACTCACGCACCAGTCGAGAGAGTGGCAAGCCATACCCAAAACCTGCCATTGGCGCTTGGAAGTCGCCCGCCTAATGTAGTGAGGCTATTTCTACAGCAAACACAAGACATCGCCTTACCTGGAAGTCTGGATCGATACTTTGGCCCGCCATGGTGGTGTACATGTATGTCCAAATGAGCGGAATAGCGCTTCTCGGAATGCCACCGCCCTCGTCCGAGATCTTGATTGTGATGTCCTCACTCCCCTCAACCACGATCACTTTGATCGGGGGGTATCCATTACCGCTCGTGCCAGAGGAAGAGTCCTCAACAATCCGGTCTTCATACTCCGCCCCGAACCGCTCGACGACGGCTCTCAGCGAATTCTTCAGCAGCTCGAAAACAATGTGGGATAAATGTCCCGGTACATACGCGAACGTCAGATCGGGGGGGCAAATAAGTTGCACTGGCGGTCCTCGGAACATTGCATAATGTTCTTCGCATACGAAACGGGCATTCTCGATGGCTTCTTGCACGAGATCGTGCACGTTCTGTTAAATGGAGAAGCCACCGTGAGATGAGAAACACAGGAGGAGTGGGGAACTCACAGCTTTGGTACAGATAATGCCCACATAATCCTTGTGCGGTTGTTGAGTATTCAAAGCCACATCTTGCCGTGAGTCAACAGGGTGAGCAACATCCACGGAATGAACCACTCACGCTGTCCGATCAAGAATCGCAGCCCGATGCGCGACATGTAAAACCTATCCAACCATGCCTGCACTTCATCTCCACTTTGCCCATACGCGGGCAAGCCCACTCCAATACCTGATTTAATTCCTTTGGCCCTCTGCCACTCCAAAACACCCTGTGCGACGGTAGTTGCTGTGGGATCATGCCTATGCTTGATAGCTTCCAGGGTCTTCGTGAATCGGACGTTGTAGTCGAGAACTTCCGGAGGGTAGACGTGGGAAGGGGTCTGAGCATAGTATCTGTGTGGGCCATGGGAATTAGAAGCGAAAGATTGGTACAAGTAAGACAGCTACCTTCGCTCAACTGGGACACGCAGCTTAATATTGCCGTTTCGAAGACCACACACCCTGTTGCCATTCCCACCACCATTCCCGTTCCCCTTGTAGGCTCCATTTCTAACCCTGGTCCTGCGGACGACGCCCTCCTTCTCGCCACTGGTCGCGCAATCTCCATCAAGATAGGAGGGAACAAGGGACGGATTAGGAACGCTATCCGGAATGTATATG
>JBBPTC010000203.1:18818-29053 GCA_038093955.1 Boletus albobrunnescens
TCCAGATCTACGTCGATATCAGCGACCAGCGAGAGAGCTATATACAACAGGGACAGGGAAAACCAAACTCACATGCGCAGAGGTAAAGGAGACATGTGATGGGTAAGATGCGGAAGTCAATCTTCCTGACGAGGCGCCTCTCCTCCTCGGGCGTGGCCAAAAGCGGAGCAAGGGAACCAGTGTCAGACTGTTTATCAACGAAATGCTTTTCGTCATCCATGGTTTTCTTGAAAGCGCCCAAACAGAGGTGGGAATCAACGATGGGGGCGGCAGCAGTCAAGTTTTCGGGTTGGGTGCGGACTCTTTCCCGGGAGTTGCTTTGATATTTATGTGAGGGTACCTAGCCATACTTGTAGCCCGCAGGGAAATAGACGTGCGAGTTTGAAATTGGTCTTCTGTTGTTAATGGCAGGCGGTCACCTACCCGGTGGGCAGTGCAAACTTGGCGACTCTTGCCGCTATTGATCATGACCTGATCCCCGCTGTCTCGCGTGTGTAAGTATGAGAAAAAGTTGACCTCCTGGAGCAACCTACGATTGTCATGGGGTATTTACAGGCAGTGTAAGCCAGTGTCATGCGCTACACTCTCCTGGCATATGGTTATGGCAACCTGGAGCAGCTTAGCGTTATTGAAACGCACGGGGCCAGTTTCTGTATAACGTACTGGCAACTTGCACCGTCGGGGGCTGTGATAACAAGGAAGGAAAAGAAGCTAACCCGATCACCGGTAGGTCTACAACGCTCACTAAGCATGCCACCAGAGCCGACCGAAGTTCTGATGCGGGATGTCATTCTCCACTGGGTCTGGGATCGATATGAACAGCACTTCAGGTGTTCGTTTTACCGTAAATTGCCAAATGAACATGAAACATGATACTCTCAAACATCATTGATACTCCTAAATTGTGTGCTAACACCGGATAACGAGTCATTCAACACGTCCAAGTGTATCTCAACTTGTTGCCAGGCCTGTTCATATGCCGCAATCTGCTGGGCGTTTGTTCCTGGCGGCCGCAAAAAACCTGGATCCACTGTTGTTACACAGGAAGGTATTTAAACAAAGCAAGTGCCTCGTCTACCATGGGCGATTCCGACACATTGAGGCACGCAAAGCAGGGCTCTGCCTCCTTCACTTCGGGGACTTGCGTGGCGTCGAGAGGCAGACTGACCGTATGTAGCTCCGGGAAACGAGTTACGAGCGATACGAGCCCAGAAGGGTCGGGTACTGGTCGAGAACGGTGGATAGAACCCACGGTCGCAATATAAACTGAAGACTTGAAGCAGAGGCCAGCCGCGAGCCAATTTCGCTACCTCATCATCATCCACAGAAATCTGTTCGCTCCACTCGATATTGAGGACATGAAGCGACCCGAAAACCATGAGGGGCTGGAGCGTCTCACATGAGAAACGATGGCGCGGAACTTTACTTGCCATCTGGTCAAATGGCACGGGGTGGGAGAAATTGCCGCTCGGTAGAGTGAGCTCTTAGAAGGGCTTCATGCGCGATCGGGACGCAAGTGCATTCAAGGATGCAACCGTTACCTCCTGATGTCAGTCGGTTACGGTGATGTTAGACGAAAGGTATGGAATATTTGGTCGTGAGGTCGAAGGATACTGGTGACAAGATTGAGATCCGATGTTTCAAATTCTAGTTCCTCGACGCTGCAAAACAGCGGACCAGTGGGCAGGAAGGAGCTTGTTTTTCCAAAGCGTAGGTGAGCACCTTGAGGCTTGGTAACATGGACAAATGTGTTAAAGCGTTATCGACGATGGTCTTTTGACCACAGATTGCCCGGGAAAGCGCTTGGACGGTTGTAACAGAGTATCTGGTGGAGAAGCGGAATTCGACAGACTTCGGATTAGGACACGAGTGGGGGTAATTATCGAAGAACGACGACAGTGTCACCACGTCTGCTTCGGTCAAGGTCGCTGTGAGGGAAATGAGTGTTGGGGTGAGCAACCGCTGGATGAAGATGATAGGAATGTGAAGGGGAAAGCTAAAAGGATTCCAACAGAGGACTATTAAATTGGGTGAGAGGCAAGAAGGTCGCATGCTCGTGCATTTGCATTGTAAACAGCGCACAGAGGTGCCATCGGAAATGGTGAGTTCCCGGACGCGATGCGCGTATCGGTTGATGATAGCGAATTGGAAAGACGTTGGGGGGATCTACCCCGGTTAAGGTATGTGAAGACAAGGCACTATGGAGTTATCGCGTTCTGCCAGCTACCCACTATTGTGTTAAGCCGGATCAGCGGCTCAAGCGAATGTAGCTACCTCCATAGACAATTGAGTGAAGGTTCTGACAATGTGCGACATGTTTGTGCTAGAGAAGCCAGTTCTTGCCTTGCCATCGGGTTAAAAGCACTCTAGGATGATATAAAACAAATCTGGAACTATCAGTGGGTTGCAAGTTTCGGCGCGTGAGAGGTCGACCCCCGACATGACACTTGGTCACCAGCGTTTGGGCGTGGAGGCGTGTATGTAGTACGTGTATCGGAAACGCAGGACGTCTGAGGTGCTGAAACGGCTTGTGGAACAGGACACCAGTGGATTGAAACCTTCACTTTTCTATGCGGACTAGGTCAGTGAATAACTGTGCGGCGTCGCTTCAAGTTTTGTAGTACTATTAGTCCGCTTTCACCGTCCACAACATTTATCATGGTCAAAGCAACGCTCACTCTGGCGTTTGCGACGACCTTGTGCGTGGTCCGAGCAATATCCACCGTACTCCAAGAGCAGTATCACGAAAACCTTACCATCCGACCACTCACCGACGGCAAGGTGGTGACCGCCTTCACGTTCACGACCCTCCTCGGTAGCGCCTCCCCCCGAGACCCTCGCGACCCGGAGAACTCAGGTGGGCATGCGTCACCCCGTCCCTGCTCATGTCATACTCACGGCTGGACGCGGCCGACTCTCTTCCTAAGCCCAACACTACACCCTCTTTCCACTCTCTCTCGGCCAAATTCTACGTGAATACTCTGTAACCGAGCTCCATCTTTCTCTCAATGCCGGAAAATGGAGTTATGATAGTTGGGGGTTTCCCGACCATCCCAGCGTTGGCACGGGTGCCGAGCTCTGGGCGTGGATGCCCGATGGTGGGCCTCATTCGTGAGTACTTCCTCACGTTGGGTACACATTCTCTTCTGAAGACTTAGTGTGGCCTCATCAGCGTGGACAATCGTTGGTCAGGCCTACGCAACGCTCTAGCAGGCCTTTTTTGCGCCTCCCTTGGCTCCCTCGATGACAGACGTACCTCCTCTCCAACCTCTACTTTCCCCCTCTCGTCTGTTCCGTTGCTCCGTGATTCGATCCCTTACGCTCTCCGATACGCTACTCTCCCTTCAGAGCATGTGTGTACAGAGAACCTCACCCCGTTTCTCAAGCTCTTGCCATGTAAATCACGTGCTGGCCTGGCAAGGCTGTTGGACCCACAACGCGTATTCGACGCTGATTGGCATGGTCTGGGGGTTCATGTGCGTTCTACAGAGTCTGGGATTGAGTTGAGTTTGGGAGCGCAGGCCGTGCTCGACCCTGTGAGGCGAAGTGGAGGTAAACGACGCGGTAAGTCACGAGCAGCTCCCTTTTAATTCTGGGGCTGATCACAGTTACCCCCCCAGATTGGTCATTTCAGTCTCTGTTCGACCGTCAAATCGATGTATCATGTCCCGTGGCAAGTTCGAGCACCATACACCTCGTCGTGCCAGACGTCCGCGGATATAGCCTGTCACCTGAGCCCGTGGCTAGTAACGATACTGTTGGCGTCTATAGTCCAACTTCTCGTAAGTATACAGGCCTTCTTATCGGAGAGTGAGTGTTGACGTTGGCTCTTTGAGATTTACCTCTTGACATTGCGATGTCCTGGCCCGAAGAACACACTTTCAAGTACCGTATGTACTTGTTCGCACCGATTTTCACGGTACTCACTGCCTTTGACAGCGCTTCCGCCTCCGCCTCCGCAGGCGCCCCTTTCGGTAAAGCGCACACTCTACGGGTCCTCTCAGACGCGCGGGACTCTTTTCGTCTCTCTCTCGAATAATGATCTTGTCCCCATAACAGTTGGGTACCTCGAAACCCTCCCTGCCCTCGTGACCCTTTGGATGCACACGATGAGTGTTAACGTAGACGGTATTGCTCGAGGTATGCTCCTCCGCATCCTCTACAACTCTTCTACATTCAGTATCGCACACAGATGACCTCATGTCGGACATGATTTACTACCCACCACTTCTTCTCGCGAACGGACACCACGGGCCATCGACATTGCAAGCAATGCTGACGATCCCAGCCAAGAGCACGCTTCGTTTATCCATCGAACTCAGCAAGACATTCCTGAAATATACAGAGCATCCCCCGGACGCGATGAGGGGCTGGGACCTTCCCCCCGCCGTGCTCTTCCCAGTCCCGGTCCTCCGCGACGGCAGCCTGACCAATGCGTCGTCGGCCGGACAGAGCATCCCGAAGCGAATGTACACTCCAACGCTCCTCGTCGATCTTGCGACGCCCGACTTTTCCATGCCATACAATGTCATCATTCTCAGCTGTACATTGATAACATTGATCTTTGGGAGCATTTTCAATCTGTTGACGCGCAAGTGGATCATTGTGAAGATGAGCGACTGAGCGGGGATTGGATTTGGGACCTTGGTCGGCGTGTCACGCGTCGATTTATGGGATGGAGAAGACGGGTTTATCTTGCAGTGAGATCGCTCCGGCCTCGCCGAAAATTTTGTTTGCGTTTGCAGCCTTCATGTGTAACCGCCGGATATCACTTCCATCGCATCGCGTACATACATGAAGGCAAATCATCCGTCTGGTAGCTGCGACCCATAGCAGTCTCGATTACAAACTCCCGAGCCCTGTCTGCTCTTATTGTTATTCACTTTGTCGAGTCCAAAACGATCCTTCCTGCCACCTTTCCCTCCTGAAGACCACTGTATACCCTGGTACGATCAGAACTCGTCAGGGAAACGGGCTCGGCTGCAACACTCACTGTCCAAGCTCCGAGAGGCCTTTCAATGCGTATTTCACCTTCACCTTTCCAGAGGCAGCAATTTCGATCGCCTCAATCGAATCCTGACGATTCCCAACATAAGAGCCCTTGATCGAGATGTTCTGGAGACGCGCGTGATGAGCAACTTCCACTTTTAGGGAACCATCGCCCATACCCTGACCACCATCCAAAAAATGGACACCTCGAGTGTCGCGTCTGCCGGCAACCCGACTGCCATCAACGTGCCGCCAGGTCGCAGGTAGTCGACTGCTTGAGCATAGCCTTGGCTATATGGAGATGTGACGATTGCAGCGTGTGGACCAAGCCCGTCGCAAGCTTCCTTTATCTCGCTGACGAGATTCGTGGTTTCTTTGAAGTCGATCCATTTCTCCGCACCGAGTTCCAGGCAGAGCTTCCGTTTTTCTGCGCCAGTATCTGTGGAGGCCGGGTCAACTCTAAAGGCTACTGTACAAACCAAGTCGATTTTGCCTATCGCGACAACGTGCATTCCCATCGCCACCGCATATTGCACGGCTGGGGATTAGTTTAGCAAGATAAAGTTGTCCCTCAAACAGAAAGGCCTTCACCTAGGTGGCCAAGTCCTCCGCCCGCGCCTGGAATGACGACCCAGTTTCCGATCCGAGCATCGGAATATTTCAGTGCTCGATAGACGGTAACGCCCTAGATTGATAAATGTGCCGCCTTCTCATAGGGACAAGACGGACTTACTGCGCAAAGTAATGATGCGGCGGCAAAACTATCCAATGCTTCTGGAATTGGCGTGACGGTGTGCACCCACGACACCTGAAACACTCTGATGAGGGATGGAAGCTACATTGACAGGACCCTTGTACGTACCACATATTGGGAAAACGTTCCGTTGACAGTGTACCCGCTCAGTTTCGCACTGACGCAATCTAAAATCATCCATATGTCAAAATTTGCCAGATTGGTGTTCATTCAAATGATCGGATAGACCCACTCTGCTCGAGGCCCTTGTGGCACTGCTCGCAGTCGCCGCAAGAATAGGCAATCCACTTGATCCCAACGCGTTGACCGAGCTTGACGGGTGAGGCTTCAGTGCGGTCGGCAATGGCGACAATTTCGCCGACACCTTCATGTCCACCTATGAGGGGCGTCACGGGGTCTATGGGCCAATCCCACCTGCTGACATGAAGGTCGGTGTGACAGACTCCAGTGCAGATCATCTTGACGAGACATTGGCCAGGCCCGAGCTCGGACGGTTGTGTGACAGGAACGTCGTGCTGTATTACAACGGACTGGTCGCGTCCGGGCACGATGGCGGCGACTTGGGACTTGGGGATGTGATAGGACATAGCTGTATGGCGGGAGAAAGGGGGCTCCAAGTCTGTCCTTTAGTACGAATTGGAGTGTGACGGATGACCTCAGCGTCACCGTCAGGGGAAGTATTAAGTATAAGTGAGGTCACGAGTGTGGCCTGGCCTGGCTTGTGGCAGGCTGGGGCTAGAAAACTGTGATCATATTGACAAGGCACGCAGGGGTCAGATAGGAGAAATGCGCTAGCGAATGATACCGACCTGAGAGATTAGTACCATCTGCCTACTTGCATATTGAAAGAGGTCATGACATCGATATCGATATCAAGTACAAAATGAGTTGGAAACGTACGACTCGGGTGTCTCGATGAGGAGGAGTCCTAGTCATGAGTGTTTCGGCGTCAAGATACGACAAGTCGCGGGTGCAGAGCAGGCCGAGCCTGGACTCTGCGTCACCTTTCAACCTTTTGATGGATTTGGTTCAGACTGTAGGCCCAGGCCTCGCCGTGCTGACTGTCTCCGATATTAAATCTATGTATGTATGTATGTATCTCTGTCCGAGATTCTGCCAATGGACTTGGTCCGGGTCCCACTGGGTGACTAAGCCGCCCCATACATCGCTTCGCTCTCAAACACGTCAGAGTCTCGGGATTTCATGTCCACAGACCCATATCATGTCGTACAGCAAGAAATACAGTCCTCGCTACAGACAGCCTCGACATTGCGCGCGTCCTACCTCCGAATCCGCAGCATGGCGCGCGAGGGCAGTGACGAACTCGTCTGGGCTCGTAACGAGGTTCGTTTTATCCAACACCACCGCTTCTTGTGGGTGTGATTCCCGTGCTGAATCGTACGTGTCTGAATCTGCCGCAGCTCAAGGCAACCCTAGCGGCACTGGAAGCAGACCTCGAGGACCTCGGGGAGAGCGTGAAGTACGGGCTCAGAACTTGCATTGATGAGCACGACATTGTTGACGCTTGAACTGCAAGGGTCGTCGAGTCAACTGGTCCCCGCTTGTTCAATCTCGACGACGCAGAGGTGGCAGAGCGACGGCGCTATGTTAGCCAAGTCAGGCGCGAGATCACAGTAAGTCTTGGCTATGTTCGCAAATTTCCCTTGTTCCGACATTGACGGTAAAGCTCGCAGAGTATAAGAGCGGAAGTTGAAGACACAACGGTGCGGGTGAGCATCTTTGCTGCCGTCGACAGAATCCACTGACCTTGCATTTTTCACCCCAGACCCATCTCCGGTCACCCTTTCCCCAAAGCCCAGCAGTAGGCGGCTCACAGTCAGGGGTTCCGACCACTAGTAATTCGCCCCGGAATGACGATCGAGACGAGGACGAGCAATGGGCCCGTGAAGAACGACAGGCATGCGTACATACATTTCCAAACCACAAGCAAAGATTAACCACGCTCACCTTACCTCAGCTCATGATAGAGGAACAGGATCGAACGATGAACTCAATATCAGGGACGCTCACTATGCTTGCACAGCAAGCCGGCCTGATGGGGCATGAAATTGGTCAACATAACGAGTGCGTATATTATGTATTGGCCATGTCACAATATTCTATTCATACGATTCATAGGATGCTTGATGACCTAGAACGCAACGTTGATCGTACGGACTCCAAGCTCGATAGTGCCATGCAAAGAATGAAGAAGTTCATACGTGAGACGGAAGGTGCTCTGGACTCTCTTTCACGACTTTGTTGCACTGAAGCATGGACTCCCCCACAGACACCAAATCAGGATGGTGCATAACCATTCTGATAATTATCCTGGTCATCTTACTGGTGGCGGTCATATTGATCTGATCATATGGCCCACATAGAGGGTACCTTGAGCCGCTCGTTTCCGTTAACTGTTTGGACTGTTAGTGGACCATCGCATCATTGCACCAGGGCACCTTTCGTTGACCAGCTAGAATTTGACGACTTGGACACAAAGGGAGATCTCACGCAGCCTCTATGCAATTGAAGATGCGACATTGAGTGCGCGTGCGCGGGAAGCCTGGCGTACGCCTGCCCAAAGAATTACGTCCATGCGGAATACCGATTGAATTGCAATGTGCGATAGAATTGAGGTGCTGGCGGGGACGGACCGGGACCTTAAGAACATATCATGTCTTCTCATGGTCGAAACGTCCTTACGCACTTCAGTACGGCAAGTGGACTGTAATTTAATTTTTATATATGCGATCAGATGGATCGAGGGAAGGGCGCCCTTGACTCGCAGCCGTAGTTTCAATGGACACGAGTGCAAGGACCGCACGACCGACTCAGACTTGAAGGGAATTGAAAGAATCGGGTTTAGTTTTGCACTTCCCCCTCCACAGCATCCGCCATCCCATCCAAAGTCTCATAGCGCCAGGTGTAGGGATACTCGCCCGCTACTGTGGCACCCTCTCGGTCCGAATGATGTGCTGCGACGTTGTTCTCATTCCCAATGAAATTAAACCCATTCCTACTGATCCAAACGCTACGCAGTTTGTGCTGCATGGCGGGGATGATGTCGTGGCGTAGAGAATTGGCAACGATGAGGATCCCGGGTGCGTCCACACGCACCCATGGGTTGGATGGAAGCAAAGGGTGTGGGTTTCCGGAAAGCTGCCCCAGTGCACGCTCAAGCATCAATGGGCTCGGCTTGTACGCACCCACTTGCTGCGCGGTGAGGACGAGTGAGAATGGCGAGTGTGGTGTAACAGTAGGGTAGGCAGACCCCGGGTAGTCCGGGGTGCAGAGCTTCGCGTGCGTCCCTGCAAAGCTCTGGTCATCGACGTTGGATAATACGACGAGAGCGAAGTATTTCTTGAGCCTGTGGAGCGCATCGATCGTGTCAGGGAATGGCTTCCAATCAGTAATGGACCTCCCGAAACGCTGTGCGTCGTCGGGTGGAGGAGAGCACGGTGTGGATATATCTTCCTCTTGCACGCTGGAGGTCGACTCACGCTGCTCCATTGTCGACTCTCCTTCAACACCCGCCGTTGTCACGAAAGATGGGGTGGTTAGCTGGCGATAAGCGAGTTCCAGAATTCTCGAGTATGGCGTGCTCTGGAACTGCGTCTGCAAGTTTCCCTCGACCTCTGAATAGTTGACCAGGACCTCCTTCCGTGGCAGATCTGGGGAGACGATGGGGACCAAGGCATCGTAGATTGCAGATTCCCAATCTATGAGAGTGCCATACACGTCAAAAATTAGTGCTCGGTGCGCGCTTAGTTTGAGGGGCGGGGCACATCGAAAGGCCATTGGTAGCGAGCAGATCTGGGTGCAACGGAGAGGTGGCAAAGGTGATTCGTAGTTCGACCAAACGTTTAGACGTCACGAATCATCAACTTTTTCGGGTCTCGCAGTGATGCTGTCCAACCCCGTCGTGTAAAATCACCAGTCAACCCGTTGGTTCCCTCCGAGCAAACTACAGTGACTTCAATCGTCCGTGCAGCACGTTTGATAGACCCGCGCAAAGACATGAAATTTGCACGGTGAGGACCAGTCTGTTTCGGCTGTGACAGTGCTCCTAGCTGATGATGCTCACCTTACCCTCTACGACTGCAGATACTCCAGGCTAGTGCGAGTGCAAGTTGCATCCCTGCCGTTCATCTTGCTCGATGTAACGACTCTACTTTTCCTCGCACGTCCATCTCATGTTGCCGGGAACCAGTTCCACAGAGGGTTGAAAGTACAATTGGGAGTTATACGGGAACAGGCCTCACAGCCAGCCGATGCGCCGTGTTCCATTATACTCCGGCGTTGATCATACCCAATGTTCCGCCCCAACTACTGAGAGTTGTGGTTATGATGACCCCAGAGGTGTCAACACTTTTAAACACTGATTCTATCTCTGAAAATCCATTCTCAATACAGAGGGACGTTCGTTGAGTGCGACGTTGGAGATGCACGGCCAAACGGCACGACCATGATTCACCAATGTTGCCAAAGAGGG